>JAZGTJ010004632.1:0-30182 GCA_036877575.1 Botia almorhae
TGTACTACTATTTCAGTGGAATGACAGTTCAAATCAAAATCTGGTTTTATTTCTGGTTTCATCTCTCAGCCTGGATGTGTTTGCTGGTAAGTGTTAGAACATCAGGAAGCGATCTGGCTAAACTGGATTTTCAAGCATTCAGCAGCCCCATCAGCATCGGCTGATCTAGTGATGCGGCCATTGGACACCAATCCCCAACGACTGCAGTCGCTCTCTATCTGAATAGGTTTCTCTAGAGAAGCCGATGCTTCCTCAAAGAAATGCCCACAAGACACATGCACATTCAATAAGCTGCCAGAATGCTGCTAAATGTCTTTACATGCAGGGCAAAATTGGGATAATGAGCAAAGAACTATTTGTGCCTTTTGGTGTCTGCAGTTTATGACCATTACCCGCTGAAAACATGGTTTAAAGTGGTTACTGTGCAAGATTTTACACATTAACAGGTTAATAGCAAAAGTAGCTTGAGTGATTGATGTGAGATTCACAGTTTGATGTGAGATCAAAATGAACCAAAAAACTATCACGGAGCTGGAGCCACTTTTAGATCACAACCTGCATCTCTACGTGACTATCACTACACAGTGATAACAGAAGACTTGGTGAATATCAGAGAAAAAAGGGCATTTATTTCATAGCTGATCAACACAAAGATACATTTTAACATGTATGTCTGCTACTGTACTACTGTAGTTAAAGAAAAGTTTAAATGGTTAAAATAGTTTCCATTTAACCAAACAAACTCTACAACAACACACAACAACAATTAAGCGCATTTGGGCGCTAATGATTTTATCTAACAGAGCAATTACAATATTGATATTGCACTAAACAAGGGTGTGAGGTGTGTATTTGTGGATAAATTACCTTTTCACCACCAGGCTGAGAGTCTTGTGGGAGCCCTTGACTAGGCAGATGGCCTCTTGTCTGTAGCCCGTAAGAGGACAGTTGTTAATGTTGACAAGTTCATCCCCAGCCTGCAGTCTTGCACCAGCAGCCTTACTGCCCTCTTCCACCTGCAACACAGACAAAACACTCTCAAACTCACCATGTGTGTTTCCTGACCATGCATCATCTACAGACTAGGGATATACCGATACAAATTTTTTGGCCACCTTTTTGCAGATTCTGATATTTGTCACTTTACGATTACTTCTATTCAGTGTGCATGACTCACATAAGACATGCACACTGTTATCAGTCATATACTTTGTTCATATTTTATTTTGGCAAGCATTTATTTTACCCAGGAAAAGATACATGTATTGCTGTATGCATTTCACCTTTAAATTACTAAATAAGAAAGGCATGTTAACCTTTCAAAATCAGCGTTGGGGGGGGTTATTAGCTTTCCACATCAGCATTTTCACCTGCAGAGCTGAGCTAGAACCAAGTTAATATTACACATTCTGTCATAAAGGACACATTTTTAGGAAACCTATGACCAAAAATGGGGTTTAGTGTAAAGCAAAGCAAATTCCTGATATGTGATGTAATTTAACCCTGTCTTCCAGTAAGCCAATAATCTGCTATACCGGCTTTTGGCCCAGAGATGATCAGGTTTTTATATAAGTCATCAAAATCTGGTCCTTTTATGGAAGATGATATTTATATATACGATCAGTACACATGGTGCTATTAGAAACTATAAACTTCTTCAGAAAGTCAAGATCAAACTACAAAGAAACTCAGAAGTTTCTTGTCTATGTAAACAAAGAAGTGATTTCACTAGCAAGCTTTATCACCAGCTGTGGTTAGGTCCAACAGCTGACCCTGTAATAAACCTTCTCACTGCATATACGTGTCTGGAGAAGAATGTACAAATTGGCTTTTGTAGTTACTCTTTTGTTGTATGCAGTCTTCCTTGTGTTTATTATTTGAAAATCAGCAGGACTCTGTGATATCCGGTCTCAAGGGCCCCCCTCAGAGTTATAAAACAAGGAAAACTTTCAAAATGCCAGAATAAGAAGCACTCGGAATAACCTCAATCGTTAATGTAAAACAGGCACACCAGTACCCCCCTCCGGCATTCCACATCATACTGAGAGAAGAAATGATTTAGAACAATGGAAATGTTCATTAGAGAGGCATCAGACCTACCTAAGCATACCAAACGCTGCCATGAATGTATCATGAATGAGGTTGGGGTAATTATTACAGAGAATTATGGGTAAACATGAAACACTTACCATATACCATAGCACAAGCATCTTGTGTACTATTTAAATACAGTGGCTATAATCATGGCTTTTAAGCAGAGGTTAAATATTTTAAATTTCTCACACAAATTGGAAACTACTTCAAATAAAAACCAAAATTTTAATAAATATTAAGTTACATAAACTGACTGCTTTTAGTGTAAATGTCAGAGCAGTGTACTTTTAAATAAACAAAGTAAAATAGTAATGGAGTAATGGTACATTTATATTTTCTGATTTTAATTGTGGATTTGAACCTTCATTACCCACACGAGCAGCATGGCTTATTGTGTCAGAAGCACATGTCCTCCACCAAGGCTCCAACAGCCAGATGATATTCACAAAGAATTTTCAAGAGCCTGAAATAAGCGTTTACCTTTCCATGACCTTGTAATTGCTCAGCATGGGGTCTGGAGTGTGGGGTGGGTGAGGGAAGAATGTGGCACTGAGGAATGTGGAAGTTCTGCTGACTGGTGTCCTGTGCCCTATGCTGACAGAGCACCAGCCTTTATAGCTGCTGCCTATCCCACTGTGCTCCACGCACACACACTGGCGCGCATGTCATAAATTCACCAAAGTACTCAAAGTACAACTGTTCATGCAAGAGATATCACCTCACCGCAATGCTACCATTGTCAAATCCTGACAATGGGAGTTTGTATAATATATACACACACTGTGAACAGAACTTTGTTTGTACAAGAACAATAATATGACTAAGTGGTTTTGTGTTTCGGTAAAACTTAAGCCTCACAAAGGAAAGCGAGACAACTCCAGCTACAACAAAAGTGCAGCTAACCTCGAATGAACATTGTATCTCAGCACAAAAGAGCATGAACTGCCTGTGGATAAGCATAAGGAATGCATCTGAATTCCTGCCCCTTCAGGCAATTTAATAAATACTGAGTCCAAAGAAAAGGTCTGAAGCTGCGATCATATTTCCATATATTGAGAGGCCTACCTTGGGCAAGCCCTTAAAAAGCGTGTTCAGGGCACTAATGTAAGCACTTTTTTGCTGGCCCAGCTAGGCCAGTGTTTCAAATTTTAATTTCAATGTCACTGGGTGTTTTTGACGTCTGTGGGTAAAATGATTTTTTTTATTTGTCTGCAACATATTTTTAATATCAGAAGTGTTTTTAATTAAACATTAAAATGTAAAACAGTGTTAAGTTAAAATAGCTAAAAATAAAAAGTGCAACCATCAGTCAACCATCAATAATCGAGTCAGTCTCCTAGTCTAAACACGTATTATTTTGTATTTGTATTCAAATTATTGTTATTTTGATTTTTACATTATTTTGCCCTGAAAATACATGTATGCTTATAATTCATGACTTAGTCTAGTTTTACATTGTACTGATGTTTTTGACTTGACTACAACATACACAATGCTTCATGGAATGATTTTCAAATACATTTTCAAATGTTGTTATTTATCTCTGAGGTGACTGGTTTGGTTAATTGCTTAGAGCTCATTAAGGATTTTATTTAAAGAATAATTTAAGCGATTTTTTTTCCAGAAACATTTCATGTTATGCCGGTTGAAAGTCTCTTCGCAACCTGATATCTTCTTTGGAAGGTGCAGGACCATAAAATGTTATTCTAAACAATGGATGTGTGTCTATTTGCATGGAGTTTGCACTCAAAAAGACCTTAAAGACCCCATGAAATCAAAACAGAGGTTTTGTGGCTTTTAGTCCATGTATATTTGCTCTACATCTACATGCTAATGCATTTCTAAAAGTTGGCAAAGTTAACTTGGCAATAATCTTGCACAGACTTTTAGTCCAATCAAATGCTCTAAATAAAGTCCCTCCCCCTAGGGTCAGCCCTAGGGTCAGTTCCACCTCAATTTCCTGTTTCAACAGGAAATACGTCAACACAGGAAAGAAAACTGCACTTGTTGAGCTATTTCATGGGTTCCTTGAAACATTTAAAGCGGGGTTAAATTCTCCATACTTACACTGAACACGTACGGGCATGCATTGTTGCGGTAAAAGTCAAGCTATTACGAAACATACTAAAAAAACTAGTCGAAACTCTAGTCAACTAGTCAACTCGTTTTGATGCTTTGTTCTTGCCACACCTTAAGTGAAGTAATTATGGAAAAAACTGTAAACCTTTCCTCTTAGGTCTTTTAGTACGTAAGTGAAGAGCAGTTCTCACAGTTTGTTTGCTCACAACGGGTTGGGGCATGACATGTCGACTGATGAATCCAACTGCAAATAGATTTACCTGTGTTTACAACACATAGCTGTACTTTTAGGTTCTACAGGCCATGAACAATTGCTTAAATGAAAACAAACACACACAGATCGTGAAAGGCTATACGGTGCATAAGAGCACTGTAAAATGGGATCATTTGGGTTTATTGAAAGAGAGGATTTAACAAATGCTATGAAAAGATTTGGCAAATGAACGGTGTGAGAGGAATTTTAATTAGTTTCATTTTTCATTATAAATACTCTGGTTAAATAAAGCTGCTTCCTGTTCTTTCACCTATATGTACTTGAGGAACAAGGCAGAAACAAAAGAACTTTCTAAAATATTTATTAATAAAGTTACTACTATCAACAGCATGCAGAACTTCATAAATAATTACTGTGTTCAAACAGGTTAACCAAACCAAACTGTGTTTTGTTAAAGAGAGGTTGGCCATTACTTTTCTAAAACACCTGGCTTATAATTTTCTCCTGACAGACAGTGAAACAAGCAAAATATCATAGACTATCATAAAGACTTATGGATGGCCACTTTTAAAATGGGTCTTTTTAACTACCCTAGCAACCATGTACTCACTCTGAACACATTATCAACTGCATGGTAACGCCCTGGCAACCACCCACAAAACATTGTTATTGTGGTCCCAAGATTTGCATAGGCAAACACATCTATAAATATTTTGTTGTATTCATATGAACATGTAGGTCAAATCAAAATAAACTGGAGCTAGCCAACAGGCCCAAGCCCATGAGCTAACCATGCCTGATTGACATACTCTAAGTATACAAACAGCATGTCCCCTAAAAGGGACCTCGTGCAGAATCCAGGAAATATTCAAGGAATCACATGAGGCCACAGAATGTTCTTATTCTTCACAAAAAAAAGGCAGAGTACAAAGTTTAAAACTTGCCCAGGTTCAACTAATCCTAACTAAATTTATCCCAGATGTTGTATCATGCAAGTCCAACAAACTCCAGGCTGTCAAAGATAATTCACTGCATTTGGATAATCGAGCAAAGCTCCAACATTCCTGTGCTGTTCCTGGCACTGCCAGTTTGCCTCGGGAATCTCAGAGAAGGTAGTGAGACAATCTACTGACATGGAGAGCTAAGAAAATAAGTACACTGTAAAAATACTACTAATTAACTTAACAGCAGCCTGAAAACAGTCTATTATCTCTGACTAAACAGCTTCAATTCAACCTTAGACTTCTGTAGCGAAAATAAAGACTTTGTTGTAATGTCTCTCAATTGTTGTCCTTGTTTAGCTTTCCTTCAACCCTTAATTGTTCTGCCTTGTGTACATCCTTTGCTTTATTTTTTGATCACACAGCTTTAATCTTCCATTTGTAAAGTGTTTGTGACTGGTTCTTAATGTACATCTCAGGGAACAGACAGCTTGGCCCGTCTGAAGTTCTTACTTAACACTTGTCAGCTAATAACTGTCACATTATTAACAGATGTCTATCACTTGATGTATGCCTAGAGGTTTGGATGGAATCCAGATGTGAGAATAAAATGTATTATTTTATGTACAATTGAACACTTTACTTATGATGGTATATTTAGATCCCCATATCTTTGGGACTAAACCATATAGGGCCTTTAAAAGGTAGCTCTCAAAAGAATAGTTGGTTAAGGATGAGAATGAGTTACAAGCCTGCAAAATTTGCATTTGTGAACTGGCAACTTTGGCATAAAATGCAACAAGGATTGCAAAAGTCAACAAATTTCACTAAAAGATCTACCGATCTCGGTGTAAAAATAAATAATGATGCTGGAATATTTCTCAATTTTTTTTTATCTCCTCCTAACACGGTTCAAATTTTTATTTATATTGGTCTTGCTTCTGTAAAAATATTTTTAAAAATCTAAAACTTGAGCCAGGGACCTCTGGTTGAGTGGACACACAATGACCGTTATGAATTACCTGAGTTATGAATTATGAATATAGCCTTGCAAAAATACTGCAGACAAGGTGAAAACATGAAACTTCCAAAAGTGGTAAGCAAACCTGGTAAAAAGTTTAAATACATTTGATACATGTTGATTATGCAGACTAATCACGGTACTAATCATGGACGACTAAAATAAAATCTTAAAAACAGGTGCAAAGGTTAATTTACGGTCTGCCATCATAAGATCTGCTATCATATGATCCATTAGGTATAACAAAAGACTTTAAGCACCAACGAGGGGGGTGAAAAGCTTCAGTACATTATTAACTGCTCTCACCAACTCATGAAGTGTGACTGTCTTCAGGGCACACAGCAATGTTTCCTGATAAATAAACTTCTTAAGATGTGATCCACTCAGTCTTCAAACAATCCAAAAGTCTCCAAACAATCCTTTGAAAGATTGTGGGCTAACAAGTTAAAGTATTCCATGAAATGACCTTGTTTAACACCTTAAAGATCCCAGCAATGGCAAAAATTTTACTTCTGAAAGTCACATGCGCATCAAAACTACAGTGTAGGAGTGGTCACCAGAATTTTACTGTCAAGTTCTGCCGTTTCTAACATGCTGAATAGCTTTGAGCTAAATTTGCCGAAAAGATCTACATGAATTCATGGAGGACAACAGCAAATTCCACACTGAAAGTGAGAGCAACTTGTAAACTTTCCAAATTTATCTGCAAGGTCCTTCAGAGTTGATAAGTAACCAGAAAAGCACACAAAACGTTTCGGTCACTGTTCAATAAATGTTTCTGAAGTGCCATTTCCACAACCACAAAGCTACAGCACAGCTTATTATTCAAAAGGTAATCATTTCAAAGCCGTATTTTATATATTTGGCAACCTTTTGAAAAGTTAACACTGTGAAATAATAATAAATGGAATTAATGGCGCTAAGCAAACTAAAAAAAAGAAAGATAAAAAACTTTAAGTGCGTAAGAACATTTATAGGGTTTTTTCAGGCATAAACCAGCACCAGTTGCGACCAAGTAAAAGTCCATTTATTGTGACTTACAACAAGACAGATATTCCAACTCAAGTCAATGAGCCTGTTGCTGATTATTGTGCTACATTTTATCAGTAAAACCGATTTGGAGTTTTTAAATTTGGTGTGATTAATTGTGAGACGATCAGTAAGTACGTTATGGGATACAGAAACCTGTACTTTTTAGTGCATGTTTTACAAGGCAAGAAAAAGTTGCGTTGGCCGGGAATCGAACCCGGGTCAACTGCTTGGAAGGCAGCTATGCTAACCACTATACCACCAACGCTTCACGAAAACTTGTGTTTGACTCAGGATGGAAAAAATGCGAAGAAAGATACTTAAAAACAAACAAATACACATTATAAACAGATTTTACCATTGCACTACTTAAACGCGTACAGGAGATGTGGCCGTTTTAATATTAGTATAGCTATATAAACACATTGGCGAATTTAACTTTTATTTAAAGCAACGAATGCCCCAAAGAAGTTATACCGATCATTAGGAGTCACACCGCCACTGTTTATACTCTTTCTATAGGAGCGACGCCTGTTACTTATGAACATTATCCCGTCAGATACACAGTTCTGAGCTCACTCTTTTTAACATCTAGAAAGAGCGTATGATTTACCTTGGTTATAAGAAGAGGTCCTCCGTGCTCCAGTCCACCTCTAACAGTAAAACCCCAAGGTGCTCCACCAGACAGGGCCGCATCCACCAGTTTCCATCCCTCACCGTTACCGCGATGTTCGTCAAAACTCCCAGACCTGTCTGAGGTGTAAACGATACTTTGATCTCCATCAGGACACCCAGAGTCTAAAGGGTATTGGCTGATCGTGTCCATTTTCATATGCAAGTCTGCGTCTCAAACAACAGGTTATTGTAAAACTTCTGTTAAAAAAGTGGATCAATTCCAGTCAAATCCTACATAGTCTTCATGACATAACCGGCAGCAGGTAATGTTAATACACGAGAAAATTAAATGCAACAGGTAGTGGCACAACCCAGCATCCCATCTGGTTGATACATAAATGTCTCCTTGGATACTTTGTTGGCTTGTTTCCTCCTCTGGACGAGGTTCTGCCCATCATTTAGGATCAGTACTACATAAGGTGCGGTTTAAATTTCTAAACCAAAATCAAACTTATATATTTACGTGTATACTGTTGAAGAAACGACGATCAGAAATGTTAAAACCGTTTCTGTTTATGGTTGTGTCTGACTCGTTTTATTACGTTAGCCTTAGCCCGAAGATGATTCAGTACAAGTTTCTCTCGCCATCAAAAATAAGTAATTCCCCAAATAATCTAAAGCGATTACGGCTATGGGTATCAGCACGCAACCGCCCGGACTCAAATCGCGAACTCCAATTACAGATCAGTTAAAAAGGTTTCGCTGTACTCATGCTGAAGGTTATGGATGTCCATTCCTGGTGTGACTGTGCATGCCGGTGAAGCTAGTCGGCTAACCGCGAGTCTTTTTCAATCAACAAGTGGACCAACGCCGCACTTTGTATCCATCGGAGTCACACTACAAGTTCTTCGGTTGTTATGCGAACAGACACCTTTTCCCTTTTAGATGTTATCCTGAAGTAGATCGAGATTATAGATCGGGCTCAAAAGCTGAAATGTTGGATGGCAGAAAGCCGATCTTTTGGGTTAGTGTGGATTACGCTCACAGGAGGGAAAGGGACTCATCTACCTGTGCGGTGATCATTAAATCAGATATGATGTGCAGCAGCGACCTCTGCTGTTCACTGGTTTACAAGCAATTGCGAGGAAACGGCACCGTTGCGTTATTTATTTAGCAAAACAGAAAACGATCGTAAACAGTTTTGGGGTTAACAAAGGGGAAACACAATAGTTTACTGGCTTTACACCCATTTCTGAAGGTGCTTACATTTTAGGTAGAGGCGACAAAAACAGTGTTTCTGGTGATACTGTAGTAGGCTAGACTACAGCATAGGTGGTGAAAGGTAGGCTATATGACAGAAATCAATATCTTCATTAGTTTACGGAGACATGCCTCACGAGTATAGTCAACGTGTACACGCACATACACATGTATTGCCACCGGAAAAGACGCAGTCAGACTGCAGTTAAATAGTGCAGTCCTGTGCAGTATTTAATGTATTGTCAGAATCAATACAGCGTTGATAATAATCATTGATCATTAAATAAATAAAAGTTAAATCTATGAACGTACACCTTGGTGAAGAAGACACATAAGTTTCAGCAGCATGTAACATCTCTTACCAGCGGGGGCGCTCTTGGGTAGTTTTTCTCTGACTCCTAAGGTCCCAATGGACATAACGAGTCAGACCCTTAATTTCACTTTGTTTCACTGTATTCTTTGCCAGATGGTTCTTGTACTAATTTGGGAAACGTTTCAAGTCATTATCATACTGAAGAGAGAAACATTGCCCAACATGCCTAATTCTTTGTTACTAGCAAAGCAAAAAGGGTAGTGCAATTGTCAATGCTTGACAGAGGAAACTGTCTATGCAAACCACACATATCTGTATAGGCTTTTTTGTACCTGTATCTTATGCATCTAAAACAGTGTATCTGCAAATGTGTATTGTATCTGCAAATGTGTATTGTCAGATCAAACTGTCTTCAAATAGAAAACAAAAAAGGCATTTTTATCTAAAATACTGGAAATCATGAGATGCAAATGTATGTATTTTATGGATAAAAACATTGAAATATGTACTCTGTACTAGTGTGCCTTTAAACTGACAACAGTGATGAGATTTTAAGTCTACTTGAGTCATTAGTCATCTTTAAAAACATAAATTATAATTGTTTTCTTCACCAACCTCTATAATCTGCTTTATTTCTCATATTTGCAGAACTGTACTCCCATGTGGCATAAACAATATTTAGCAAACAATCCAACAAACACAAGAATATCTACCACAGTCAAGGACAAACCCTAAAGACTAGACTCCTTTATCAAAATTCCCAGCATTGCTCAGATCTTTGGTTTAACAAAAAAGATTAATGTAATGTTTATATTGAAATGAACAGCTTTCAGCTGTCTTTGCTCAAATTTATACAACAGACTTAAAATGTCAGGCCTGTACTTAAGTGAGACACCATAATGCTTACAGTACTTATGCATTCCCAGAAAATATTTTCAGCTTTGTCTCATTTGTTATTCCTAAAATTGCTGAAATACCTTAAAAAAGAATTAAAGTTAATACAAAACGATACAATTTATGAATTACGTAAGAGGTATAAAGGAAATTTTAAAGGAATGTATTCACTATATTCAAAATTATCTGGGTTCATATTATCATCAATAATATTGACATTTGCAGGCTTGGCAAATTTGAGCTCAGTTTTTAGGCTTGTAAAGATCTCTTCCAAACTCTCGTCACGACATATAAAAGATTTGTGGGTCTTCTCAGTTTTCAGTAAAAGTGTATATTTGCTTACTGCAGTTAATTAGCATAATAGTTACACATAATAGACGCATCCGATTTAAATGTAAACAGTTCTCATATAAACAACTTATTATTACCACATGGTATGTAAACACTTTCAGTTTTATCTCTCAGATTTATGTTTCAGAGTAAATTGTCTTGTACTTTAAATTCCACACAACCCATGTCACAATCCGATTGCAAGCATTTTGATTGCAAAGTTGGGTTTTGTGGGTGATAGTTAACCTCAGATTCAGATATAATTTAGCCCTGGGCATTGTGTTGAGAGTCATAAATTGCTAACTGATAAGCTGAAAAATTGCTTCAGAGAAGCATTTACACATTTAAACCAACAGATCGTTAGATTTGAGACCGTAGCTCTCCCCATACAAGCCTATACACTTCCACATCATCAATATTAAAGTTGACAAAATCAAAATGGATGATATTTACTTATTTCAATTGCATATTACTGGTCTTATTGTGTGCAGTTCATCTGGGCATTAATTTAAAATGTGATGTGTGCAAATAATAAACATGCAAAGCATTTACATTGTTAAACACGTCAGGATACATTTTACATTTTGATTATGTGTATGTTTGGTTCTCACACTAATAGATAGGCTTGGCACATTTGAAGTTTTGTTTACACTAACAGACAGCTTTGGTACATGTAATATATTACATGGTGTTTACACTAATGATGTTTAAGGTGGCAAAACTGTAAAGATGTTCTGTAAACAGTATACAGAAAAAAATACACACGTAAAGTTGTTTTAATATGAGCAGAAGCTGAAGTGCTGAGACACCAGCAGAGCTGAAGGTGAGTTTTGCGTGCTGTCCTTGGCACTGCTAGTAAACGCTATAACAACACTTTTTTAACATTTGAACATGTTTCTTGGACAGGATAAGCCTAACAAATGCATGTGAGGTATAAATGTATAAATATAGTATTTTTTAAGTGCAGATAACACGTTTTTAAGACCAAATAACTGCTTTGTCTTAAACATGATTCGGGAAGCTATCCCTGCAGATGATCATTTATATCATGGCAGACACATTCTCACCAAATAAGCATACAAGAACCATATATTGCATATCTCCTTACTATTCAAAATGAATGACACAGACATTTCTTATCAAATAAAAACATTCTAGCTGGTCTAAAGTCAAGGGCAAAATTCAGAGTGAACATGAACATCTTTTACGAGTTTTTAGATTTGTCCATTCTGCAATGCACTTCTCAGCGATCAGGCTGTTGCTAAGCAACTGTTAAATAAAGCAGAATCCTCCAAAGTCAGATAACCTCCTAACAATTGCTGTACAGTGCATACTCTACACGTCAATGTTCAGACATGTATTTCTCTCATCTGATTGCCTGTTGTTGTAGAAAAAGTCATTATGATTAAAGCGCACAGTAATTCAGACTACAGTACACTGTTCGAACTTTCTGTTAAAGACAGTCGTTTTTCCTAGTGGATAAATGACAGTGGTTGCTTGAAATGTTTTATCTGGTTTTGAGATGTGAAAACTGGCAACATTAAAATCAGGTCTGTGGTACATTTTCCTGGAAATTGCATTCATAGTAACTGTGGTGTGCAGTACTGTGGAGTTCTACTCTATTGCTACATGCAAGCGGCCTATATGTGAGCTAAATGTCATGGGTAAATGTTGGCCTGCGACATCAGTTTTTTTTAAATATGCTGTTTATAAAAGTCTATTAAAAAGCTATTAAAGCTTATTGTAGGCTCTGTTGCCTAAGGAGGAAATACCCAATTAGTAGATTGTAACGAATTTAATAATAACCAACCGAAACATGTTTGCTTCATTTCATAAACAAATATGTTTACCCGAGCACAATAAATAAGCAAATGCTGTCATGTTAAGACAACAGATTTTCTTGCATAATATTACAGATTCTATATAGCAATAGGGCGCTTTATTTTCAACAGATTCGCACAATTGCATAATGTAATACAAGGCAAATGTTGAATAGCACTGTTTAATCCATAATTTAATATTATTGATTGTAGGTTATTCTGAGAATAATCTTCACAAATTCAGAACCATATATTTGTAATTGAAAAGAGATACAAAATTACCGTTGCTTGCTGTAAGCGATTTTAAAGTGAATTTAACTCACTGATGTAGTTTGTGCATGATCTATAGTTGCCATGGTAATGATAGCGGAGTACAGTATAATGAATATGATAGGGTGCTTTAGTGCAGTGTTTTTGCAGCACATTTCATATTTTCACACACAAATAAGACAACCAAATGTCTAATCAAAGACAAATGCAGTGACTTTATAAGAAGAATTTATAGAAATGTCTAAGAACTGCTCAAGAGAGATGACATTGTTACTTTATAAACATATTTACTGGTGAGAAAGTGTCTTGGAGAAAAGGAATCTCTGCATTTAGGAGAGGGAGATTGTGTGGAGATTGTACTGTATAAAACGGGGTTATAAAGATATACCGCTCTTTCCTATAAAGAAATAATTGTTGCTTTTGATTATCTTGAAACTTGAAATCATTCATTAAATGTCACAATAATTCTAACCACCAACATCTTAAACACTAATATTGCTTAAAATATTACACCTATAACATACATGTATTATGCTCGATCTTGATCCACATTTAGGTTTTCCTCTAGTCTCTACAGAAAACTGAATCGTGTGTGACTCACGTCATCTCATCACTATAATCCTCGTTGCAAAGGTGCGCAGGATTTAAACCCTCAACAGATGTGCTACAGAAACTCACGTGGCCTGTAAACACACGAGCCGGAGGTGTTATACCATGAATAATGTGGTGGAGAGCATAATTTATGATTTAAGACATAATGCAACTTCATAACCAATCCTCGCATGCAGGAGTGAAGCGTAGGCTTCGGTGCCGGTGAACTTGTTTGATTGACGTTGTGGGAGTCCGTCCGCAGACCACCACGCGCGCAGCCATTGCACCGAACCGCGCCGATGATGATGCAGGGGGGATGGAGACGGTCTACGAGGAAGCACGATGGTTAATAACAGAGAATTGTATCGTTTTTGATTAAAACATCATTCACCGTTATTTTCCCTGGATTTTGGAAGGGAGGCGAACCCGTTTTTGGAAAACGTCTTTTTCTACCCTCGTTCATTCGGTTCAAAAATGAGCAGACTGCCCAATGCGGTACGTACGAATTAAATGCATGCTTTACACGTTTCTTTGCGTGTTCATGAGAAGGTTTCATAGTGCCAGCAGTTTCATGTTCAGGCATCTGTACTGAGTCGCAGCTGGATCACAAGTACGCCTACTCAAACTCAAGAGCAGCGCTTTGCGCATTTTGCGGGTATCATAGTCTTCAGAATCATGTTCAGATCCACCTGGGGTCGAGTATTGACCCTCGAAGTGTTCGGGTGCAAATGAGGCTCTTGTTGAGTAAAAATAGCGAACATGCATGTTAGAAACTCTACCTGTAATTTCTAACAGTAAAGATGGATTTTCTGGAACTCTCAGTTTAGGCAATAACGGTGCATTATTCCAGGTCCAGGTTAGCACTCAGAAGACTTAATTAAGTTTATTTTGCTCCGTAAAATGCGTATGATTACGTAATATTTATTGCCCCAGTCTGTAGCTGTCATCAGTGACAGTGTTTCACAATGAAACGTCACTGTGTGGTTACTTGTTAGAAATATAATGTAACAACTGTTTCCTAAAATGGAACAAGATGATATTTAATGTATTTTGTATTGTCATGTTTTTGAATGTGCACACCTGATAGAGGACTCAGTGAGAACAATTTTAGTCTGTTTTTGGGACAAGTGTTCTTTCAGTGGTTGGGTGATATGATCACGGTTTGGAGTCATTTGAAGAAAAAAAGTCTACTTCTTAAGAATGAACAGCAAACAAACCTGTTTGGAAACGCCATGGAACCAGTTAGCCCAGCCCATTTTCAAAATACATAAAAATAAATAAACATAGGTTTTTTTAGGTTTGCAGATAATTACGTTTTAATCTAAAATTCTCAAAAAGAACTAAGACATTCTGAAAGTTGTTGAAGGTGATATACAGTTAATATAACAGTAATTATAATTTTATTAGCTATAAGTTTATAGCTAATTACCTTACTTGAGCCCTACGCAGAGCGCAGTGTTTAAACATTTAGTACGTACTTGCAACTTGCAACAAACAAAAATTTGTCTGTCGATGACAATATAATCTGATTGATGGGTCATACACATGGTAAAATGCGGCTTCAAAACTCGATAAAACTCGAAAAAGTCGATACCTTGAAGAGGCTCATGGATAACTCACAAGGTCACTAAACCCTTGAAATGTTTTGCTCCACAAATCTATCGGAATCCATCTTGACTGGGCAACAGGCCAACAAGACTCAAGTATATTATCTGGGTCTCTCATGTTAGAAAGAAAAAAGAATAAATTATGAAAAGCTCGTTTCCTGCCCGCGGTGTTTTAGAAATACGGAAACTCCCTTTGAATGTTAGCTAAAGTTAAAAATCAGTTGAGTCAAACATTTTCGCACATAGAAGTCTATGTAAGTTGTGGCTTCAGCATGTTTTAGAGCATATTATGAGGGTTTTTTATGTTAGAAATGACGATTAATGATACGTTAACAGACCTGGTTTGAAGGAAGCAACAGAGCAAGGACTGAATTGCCTTGATAAAGCCAATCAGATTAAAGTAGGTCCTCTGTCAACTAGGTCACCCCGACCTACATACACTTGTCCCATGGAAAATACTCCGCTTTTTTAATCATAATGTAGCTATATCATTACAGAGCTCTATAATGATTGTGTTTATATAAAAAAACATTTATATTACATTACAACATCTGACGTATTTGAAAGGAAATTTCACAATGATCTATCTATCTATCTATCTCACACACATTTTCACTCAGTCTCTGTAGTGGTGTGGAGAATGGAGCCAGCTAGAGCTGGCACTTTAATTCCATGGTGCTTTTTCCTCTTCATATCTGTCAGCGGGTCACTGCATAATTAGCTGCAGATATCTGCACAGGTTTCCATGGTGCAGCATCATCTTTGTGTGAAAGGCCTGCCTACACACAAACACTCACAGAATGCTGGAGGTTTAGCACTTTATTATAATTATCACCTATTATTGCAGATCTGGAACACCCTTACTCACTATGTGRCTTCACAACTAGGAGCAAAGCAATGCATCTGCTCTCTTCTCATTGGACATAACAGTTCTTTGTTGAAGTGTTATTTTCCCATCTGTTGTGTATTAGATATGGGTTGTACTGTGGTTCTCCAGTCATGGAAAAACCCACAATTTTCCCCCTTTACAACTTTTCCTCATTCTTAACTGTAGATGAAAATGGCTGTGATCTGCATAATTTGCAGCCTCACTTTCTGTCTAGTTGTTTTTTCTCTTAAACTCATGGTCTGCATTCTACCTAGGGCAGCATTATACTAACATTATGTTATGGCTATGAATAAGCAATATGCTCTTTCTCTGCTCTTCTCACTGATTCTCATTTTCTGTCAGTCTGTCCATCTCTCTGTGTTTTTCTGAGTACTGGAAGAAAACACAGTTTTGCAACATTTCAGCCTACAGACAAGGTTTCATTTCAATGCTGTGTGGGCGTCTGCAGTGTAAGAGCTTACTCTGCGGAGAGAGAGAAACAGAGAGCCAGAGAAAGTGGGGGCTTCCAGTTGTGTTCCATTGCGGTGGCAGGCAGAGAGCGGCCCCTGCTGTGTGTTAGGAGGGTGGAGATTTCTGAGGAGCTGAGAAAAAGTTACTCAGCATGCTTATCCACTGAATCAGTCACTTTCCCACCTGGAGCAAGGGCATTAGCATTGTAGCTTTAACGGTAAGAGACATGAGTCGTGCAGCCTACTATTGAAAGAAGAAAGGAAGCCTCTTCTCTAGGTTTAGAATTTGCTGTGTGGTCACCAAAAAATGCCTCACTTACAGATTTCAAGTAATCTTTCCACATAACTTGAAGTTCCTTTCGATTCATGTCACCAAAATTGATGATGTATGAGTGGGTGAGTTGCTAACTCAGTGTAACTAGTCAGTCCATTTCCACCAGTTTAATGGTCTCTGAACTTTATCCATTGGTGTTGCTTTTGGACGGTGTTACTTTAAAAAAAACTGTTGTGGTTTAGACACTGTTATGTTTCTTATGTCTTATGTTTCATAATTTTTTGTTTTATAGCCCTGTCAGCTGTTCTCTCATTTGACATTTCTTGAGGAGGCACAAGGGCCCTGACCAAACGGCCCTATACAGAATTATTTTTAGTGTTGGGACCCATCACGTTCTCTGTGGTGAATGAGCCTAGTGTTTATTTTTAGCGACCCTTAGAAAATAAAACACATTTATAAATTATACCCATTGATGTATGGTTGCGGGCAGTTTAAAGGGCAGCCTTTTCTGAGCAAATTCTGTCCTGGTATTGTACCATTAAGTTGCGACTATTTTGACACCTAAAAGCATTATGCAACATGATTGAAGAATATGTTTATAGAACAGAAGTACTTAATGCCTCTTAGTGGTGGTCTCCACTAAATATATCTGATAGACATTCATGGGCTAAGAGATGTGGATTTGCGTCAAGCTTGAGTAGACTGCAGCAAGGCAAAGCAACCCACCATCTTTTAATTCACAGCTTCTTATTAAAACTCTGTAGCCAGGTTGGCCGTGGGAGGAGAGAAGAGATATGGGGTGGGGTGGGGGGATATGTGACTGGAATACACAGCGATTCCTAAACCTACCCCCCTAAAGCACTTTACACTGTATATTTCAGTGTTGCTTTGTCTTATCATTTGTATTCAATCTGAAATGCATGTCGTCACACACAATTGCTTGACACAACACAACATGACCTGCAACACAACACACAACACTCTTGCAGTAAAACTCACATGTTGAACGGCTCTTATTCTACAGTTTAACTATGACATTAAAGCAGATATGCTCACGAATGTTCTTATTTTATAATAAAATGAGTACATAATGTTTTGGTGTGAACAAAGGGGAATATTTAGATACAACTATTTTAACAAAGTTTAAATTAAAGTTTCGATTCATCAAGGAGTTTGTTCATGTAATTCTGTCAATCTTAAGACATAAGCAGCCACTTACCTGAAGAATAAGAGGATATAATGATAATGGTCAGCCACTTTCCTGTTTTACCTATTACTGCTTCAGCGTTTTGGTAACAGCTTTCATTAAGAGTCATTCACGAGAAGGCGGATTATTTCTGCATTTTAGAGCAAGATTTTTAGTGCTAATGTGATTGATCTGGAATTTTACATTTGTTGAAATTTGCCTAAATCTTTATCATTCTTAATGTAGTTAGATAATTCAGTTCCTGAATAATAAATAAAATATATTTTTGCTATTAGCTTGCAGCAGTCCACTGTTAGCCCTCTCATTAGTGTTTCATTCATTGGTCATATTTTATTTTTGAGCTTACATTTCCATGTGCATGACTGTTTAGGGGTCATGAACTGAGAATTTAAATTTTCCTATTTTGACAGTTACGAGGTTGTTATACTATTAAAATATTGTGTACATTTCACAACTCAAAATTTCCTTGTTACTCCAAAAGCAGCTTTTATTGAAACCAAGGTCAGAATACGACTCATTTTGAAACATGTGTAACTATGATGTCGTAGTAATGTAAAGAAACCACACCTTATTTTACTAGTTACCTCTTTAGTCCCACCCACCAGATGTATACAGTGCATACTTTGTAGTAGGTAAATAACAGAGAGACGCTAACCATGGGTTACTAGAGCTAACAAGCAATAAAGAAGGCTTTGGGAATCGCAAGTTTATTTTTAAAATGTTAATACATTTTACACTGGATTTCTTTGTAACCAAGGGACAGTTGGATGCAGGATTTGCTGAAAAACTAAAAATTTAAAAAACAAAGCTGTGTCTTCTGTATTGGATCTGACAGGAACAACGCAAACACACATCTGTAAGTAAATTTCTTGTTAATTTTCTGTCTCACTATTGCTTTGTTATTGCTGTTAGCAGTGGGCAGTTACTTACAAGTCTTGTATGCGGCACGCCCACAAAAACGGATTGTTTTAAGATTGAGGCTCAAAACAGGGTAGAAAATAACTTGTTACTCACTAATTATGATGTTTTTTTAGGTAAAAACCTTTCTAACACTATTAGTGGACCACAGAGAAAATACAAAATGACAATTCATGACTGTTGTCCTTCAGCAGGCCATACCAAATTTGGTCAAATTAGACCTAGATAGGCATCCATAGTTAAAACTGTTTTGATGTTTTTTAGTTGTAGCACCCCCTATGGAGTCTGATGGCTCATATGTGTGGTGGCCCAGTTTCCATAGCCACTCCCTTCCTGGACCTGCCAAAACATATATGTGCATAAACAGGGCAAAGAGGTCCACCCTGCACTATGTACTAACAGTGACGAGGCACCATTGACCTTAGGTGCACCTCATCAGTGGCCTTTCAATTAACTCACACACACTCCTGGTAGTAGCTGCATGTACCATTAACACTGTATATATGCAACTGTGAAGAGTAAAGCTAACAATGCATAGTGTATAATTAAGAACATGAATCGCTGTCGTTAGTTTCAGTTTTTTATTTGAGCGAGAGCTTAAGTCCTTAAACCCCTAAAATTCGTCCATTTTTGACAGAAAAAATCTGTTTACGTTAATCACTCTCAAAAATATTAAGGTGAACTTTTAAAATGATTTTTTATATATGATCACTTACACAGCAATTACTGTATGTTTATATTTTTTAATATAGCCAACAGCTAGGATTGTCGTCAATAAATGTAAGTGAATTGTAAGTGAATTTATGTGACCATGCTAAAAAAAAATTGATGGCCCTAGAGGGCAGATGCCCGCTGTGTTTGCTTAGCCGTCAGGGCCCCTAAAAAAGTGGAGCACATTCCCTGTTACTTTAGCCTGCTGGTCACAAGCTGACACTGTCCAGACCTTCCTGAGTGCTCAAAGTGTATGTAATTATTTCTAGTGCAGTGTTCAAACACTGTGTCTGTACATTTTCACTGACAATTAAATAGCATGTTTCTCATTTGGTAGAAACTTCTGATCTTCTCTATGTTTAGAGATACATGTGTGTGTTTATTTCTCATCCAATTATATATCCCCAACTGCAAAATGTTTGACCAGCCGATACCGTCTGGTAATATTAGCATACACAAATCTTAATGTCAGCTGGATTACAGATGAAAATGAGATCAGTTTAATGATGAGGGTATATATTGAGAACAGAAACTGTTTATGACAAATGTTTGGATTCTTGTGAAAATCGGTAGATGTTTTCTCTGTACTGGCAGAGTTTGAGCTGTTAAGATCTCTGTTGAAACTCTACTGCAGATACAGATGAGATTACTAGAGTCTTTCAAATGAAAAATTAGCTTTCTTTTTCAGTTCACCGCTGTCTAGAAACAATAGAGGTATTAAAGAGCTCTCTTTTGTGATTTGTATTGTATATGGGTGGTGAATAGTGTAGTATAGTTTTTAGATATCACAAATGCTGACTTTTGCTTTTATCCTTTTAAAATTCATTGTTTCTGTAAATGTCATTTTACAACAGAAGGCATGTCAGAGCAGAGTTTACATGAGCCTGTTTTCAGTGACTTGACAGTTACATTTGACATACAATATTATAGTAATTTATAGTGCATTATAAGTTCATGATAATCATTTTGTATTGTGCTACAGGGCAAATAAAGAATCCTGATGAACCTAAAATGTTCAATTATTTTTTATTCATTATTCTGGTGAATGAAGAGAAACTAGGACAAAACACTGAACTCATATGTAATCAAATATCGCTGAATTACATGGTAGGAAAGTCACTGAAAGTAGCGTTCACATTCACTGGAGTTATGTTCACTTTTTAAAACCATGATACAGTGATGGTATCAGATACAGTGATGGTATAAAGTACAGTGACAAACTTTGTTATCATATGGTACTCAGCATTCTGTGTGCCCAGAAATCAGGGCAATGCTTTTGAAGTGAGAAAAGACAAGAACAACGTAAGGAGAAAGGATTTTCTGATTTATCCATGCTTGCACATTTATTATATTAAAAATTATTTAGCTAATGATAAATCCCAATACTTTTAGTTGAAGACGGAGGCTGACCTGAATTAATTGTACTAATGACTCAAGTATGTCATGTTGATTAATGAAGATCTACTAGATCTATCTACTAGAATCCATCCTCTTATGAAAGCTCGTAGTTTTGAAGGCTGTATTAAATAGTCTGTGTGCGCCCACAGTTGCGTTCAGTATGTGAATCATTAGCAAGTGAAAAAAACTCTTCTTATTCTTTCTTTTAGTAACGTCATTGTAGTTGGTCCTACACACAGAGCTAGTGCGAGGCATACTGCACTGCAGTTATATCAGCCTGTTTCTGTGCAGTAGATGGAGCCATGGCAACATTTTGAAGTGTTTCAATCAGATATGTAATATTGCTATTTAGAAACATTTTATATAGTGTGAATTATAATGAATGGAAGTGATAAAACACACGCTATATATCTAATGTCTACTTCACCGAATAATCTTATTCATATATAATATATATATATATATATATATTTATCTATGTATATATATATATTTTATACATAGAAGTCCATTGAATTTAGTTTAATATGGGCTCAGGCTTAGATGTAGGGCTGTGCTTATCTCATTCTCTTAGAGCATAGAAATATAAAATGGTTGATGATGTAAAACACTAAGTAATTTACAAAGAAGAAGCGTTTGTACTGCAGTTATTCCCAACTAGTTCCCAACTCAGGTGATACTTAAGCAGGCTCCAAAGGTACTTTCCTTTCCTTGAATTTCCTTGGCGAATCCTATAAAAAACAACAAAAGAATAAATTCCGACATCAAATAAACATTCAGGGCTGTCAAATTATTAGAATAATTAATCTTGAAATATCTCTGAGATTTAATTACTACCAGAACTGTTAAAATTTATCAAAGACAAACAAGCTCTTTCTAATTGTCTAATTAACAGAGGAAAAACTATCATCTGTAATTCCTGTTTTTCTCACACACTATAGATAGGTTTTAGATTAAACAAAAAAAAAATGTAATAACAGCTATTGTAATAATATTAATAATAACGCTAAATGACATCCAGTGTAATATCTGTTGAACAGAAAGCTTGTTTGGCCATATTTGCCATTGCGATAAAAAAGTACATTGAGGTTTGCACAGATACACAAGACAAAAAAGGTTGGGAAACAGTTTACAGTACATTGATATTAATGACAGTAGCTATGAAACATAGCCAGTATTTTAAGATCTAACTAAAACAAGTAGATCTTGTAAGAAGAAACATACTTACTTAAGTAGTAAGTATGTTTGCTTTAGTGTCTTATCATTTCCATGACACACGCTGTAGTCAATAGTAGATGATAAAATGACAGAACTTAATTCATATCCTCTGTCTTGCACTTTCTCCTCCATAGCCTGCAGTTTCCATGGCAACTCTATGTAGCATGAGCGCTTGTCAGCCCACTCAGGCAGGCTTCTCTGTGTGAAGTCACAAATAAAACATTCTCTCTGTTCATCTCACCATCCCCACTGCAGTACAAACCCAGGCACTTCCTCTTGACTGTACCAGTGCCATCGATTCACAAAAGAATCATACCGGGCCACTCATTTGATCCTGTTTTGTGAAAAAACTCCACAGTAAGAATTCCAAATTCCAAAATTCCAGGTCTCAGAAAAATAAAAGGTCTTAAAGCCTCTGGTAAAGTCTCTGTTACCTGGTGATATGTCAACCCTGGGTTTACATCCTCACAGGAAAGGAAAGCCACAGATGAGATGCCTTTAATGGCTCAGTTGTTTCTCCTTGAGAGCAGTGAGTGAAATGGAGTATAAATAGAGATTTTAGATTAACTTCCTAGTTTCTCAGCTTTTCAGCTTTGTTAAGCCTTAACACAGTGTGATCACAGTATGTCTTAAGGCAGAAAGTTACATACTTTTGCGTGTAGAAACATTACACATACAGTATTATATTGCTTGGTTCTGCAGGTTTGTTGCATTTGAATGAATAACCAGTACCTGAGTCATATCCCAAAAGGGAGGATGTGATTTCCAGCTGCAGTGGTTCATTCTGCCTGATGTTCATTTTGTTCTCTAAAAATGTATGTTTTAAATGACAATAAGACAAAAACTGGATCAGCAAAAACAATTGCTTTCTATTATCATTATCTGGTTAAGTTGCTGTTTTATCCAGACAGTGTAGCTCTGCTTTGAAATATCTTAAATGTTTAAACAGGTCTTTCCTTAATTGAGGGTACAATTTTTCAACCTGTACTGACAAAATGCAGGGGCACCAGAAATAACCAAGTAGGCCAGTGCAAGGCATTCTGGGATGCCTAGACACCCTTTGGGTACCACCAAGAGACTTTTGTCTAATATAACTCTCTTGCATGGCTGCCTGTTTAGGTTTTTAAGGAGTCTTGTGACATTAGAACATTTACAGCATCTTAAAGGCTTTTGGTTAGAATCTAATTTAATCTTCCGGAACTGACAGACTGTTTACTTTGTTTAGTTGCTAATAATGATCTGCCTAAATGTGGAGTAGTCATGATAGTAACAGAGATTAGCGACTCAAATACACCATATGACTGAAGTGTACCCATCCTGACAACACAGTGATGTTATTTTTCTAAACAATTTATCCTCTAACCTGCCATATTCCTGATTCAAATGCAGAATTTGTATTTTATAAATGTTCACAGATTAACATTATGATTTATGCTAATGCAGATCTACCACAGAAACTGACAGGAAAGCTGTTGAAAAGCTGAAAATGGAAATCTCAGAAAAGTCTCATGTAATTTAAAGGGACAGTTTAAATACTTTTCATTCCAAAGCTATGACTTTCTTTCTTGTGAGGAAGTCTAAGATGCTTATTCCATACAATAAATGTGAATGGTGACCACTGCTTTCCTTTGTCCCTATTCACTTTCATTATGTGATCAGCTCGGACATTCTGCTATATAACTCCCTTTGAGTTCAATAAAAGAAAGTATCCAAGTTTGTAATAACACAATGGTAAAATTTTTCCTTATTTAATTGTCTAAAGATTCACACACAAGATCACAGAGCCAACATGCTTATGTTATATATGCTGAAGTACATCGACGACTAAAGCCAATACAGCTACACTTTCATTTAAAACACATCTCTTTAAAACTTTAAATGCTACAGGCAGGTGCAGTGCATAAAACTCTTACTGTGTGAAAAGCCATATGGGCTTTGTTAATGCCTGGAGGTGCTCTTGTTCAAGTAACACAGCGATCTCCTCTTTTCTCATGACATCCCCCCTTATTTTCGACTCTGCCGTAGGCCGTCAACATTAGAGGCAGGAATGATTATGTGTGCCCTGCTGTGCTTCATAATAAACATTCATGATGTGATTTTACATTTGTACTACCTCGGTTTGGTGTAGCAATGTTGACAGTACGTTCCAGAAACGAAAGGACCTTGGGGACGATTGCTCCATTTTTCACTTCCTTCTGTTTATTAATTTATCTGTTTTATTTGTGCCATGTCTGACCTGAGGACAGCCTAGCCATCATCAAATGAGTGCAAGGTGGCGAACGCTGCCTTTGAAGGACTTTGAATTGTATTGGAAGGATTTCAGCCTTTAACAGATGCTTTCACTGTCTTCACGTCCTGTCAGAAATATAATGGCATTATTGAACACTGCTAGGTAAAAACACCCACCAAAATAGGAAGCCATTAGCTTTACAATATGTCACTGAGACATTTATGTACCTCTGTTCTATTTTGCATCCTCAGTCAAATAAGTTAAAATGAATTGTTTGTTTCCAGTCAGTCGTGTTTGTTTGACAAGGCAACAGGGCAAGTCCTGGATTACTTAAGGCCCTATATGAAAAGACATGACCAATGGACAAAAACATTACTTAGTAGTTTTTTAATGTAAATGTAAGTAGGTGGTATGATACAGTTTTCAATTGGTTTGCAAGGAAACCTTTTTTGTAATAAAACAAATTGCAATTGCCAGTAATCAACATCCATTTTTGTTGAACGCAAAAGAGCACCTTCTTTAAAAAATATTTGACATTTTCTAAATAACTTCTTATGTCTTCTGCAGAAAAGATGTCGGTTTAGTTTATATGATTTGGTACGATTTGTATGGAAGTTTCTGCCACAATGGTTTCGAAAAATGGTTTTACCTACATTAATTGCACAACATAATTATTTTTTGGGGAGTTACATTCAACTTCACCTGGCTTCAAAATGTGAATGCACAGGATGTCTGTGTTACCGGTCCACACGTGTGTTTTCTGTGAGGTGTGCAGAGAAAGAGTCTTTCCACAATTGAATGGAGGTCGAATTCCACTTCTCCATTCAGATCCTGCCACAGTTGGAGGGCCCGTCCAGCTATACATCATCATTTGTAGGATGGAGTCTGAGCCGCCATCTCCCCGCCATCTACAAAGCCTCACTGGGACAGTGACCTTAAACATTTCACTTCCATTACATTGAGCAATTGAACCCGATCTTGGCATGTTTAAATGCTGCTCTTTGCCATACTGTGCGAATTTCAATACTCTTTCCCACCATTGATCGCTGGCTGCGGGCTCCCCTCAGGAGATGCGATTTAATTACGCTCCATCTCCTCTCTTGGTTAAGCCTATTTCATCAGAATGCTTCTATGTGTTGTGGGAATCCATAAGCATGAGGTCATTGACTTCATTTCCTGCTGAGCGAATCTGGACCTCAGGTGTTGGAAACTAGTTAGCATTTGGCAAACAGCACCAAACACACACCTGGAACTGTGATTTTGCTGTTATGATGACTGCATTATCACATTCTCTTATACCCCTATTTTTTAACCAATTAGTATTCCATTATTTTGAATAGAATTTAAAACAAGCACATACTTGTTCTAAATGTAACATACTACAGTACATTTTGTGATCAAAAGGAAATAGTACGTGCTTTTGTGTTTTGTTTGTGTTTTTGAGGACAATTTTATAAATAGTTGCACCATCGTGGCAGGGTGTTGCTGGCATCACTCATGTAATCCCCTTTATCTTTCTGCTGAGCCTGGCAATGATTTCCTGCAACTCCATCTAATGCCTATGAGTCATGCATCCTCGTTATGAAGGTATGTTTAGATGCATTGAATGGTTTATGTTGAGAAACCCTCCTGCTGGAGGAGTGGAAAGCTTGATGGTTGTTTAGCCATGTACCCAAGGCCATGACCAGATTAACATTACTCTAGAATTTTCTGGGGCTGTGCAAAATTTGACTGGTATTAACGTAGAGACGTGCTTTAAAATGAACATGAAGAGAACATGAAGCACTGAGGAAAATTCAGATCGGTTTGTTCTCTGGCACCCAGTGAGTCATATCTGTTTATCACAACACCCCCACTGTATTCCGCTTCAAGATAATATGGACAGTGGTTTGATTGGCTGCAGTTTAAAGTATGATACAGGTTTTATGATGTTCATAGAAACTTTTATCTGACGCAACTTACTGAAAATATACAGAGTATTAACTGGGAATCAAACCCATGATATTAACATTGCTAATACCATGCTAAGTGACTAAAAATATGCAAAACATTAGAAGGTGTTGGGTTGAATATTAAATGGCATTTGTTGCTGTGTCACAACCCCATCTCTTTGCTTTAAGGGACCCTTTGCATTCCTGAGTTCACAGATAAGCTGATAGAGAACAAAGGCTATTGGCTGAGATGTTTGTGTTGTATGTAGGGGGTTTGCCATTTGTCCAGTACAGTGGGGGTTAAACGTGGTCTTCTGATTGGTCAGTTTGATTATCTTAGGTTGGTTTTAATCACATGGTCAAGGAAGGATAAAAAGGGAATGTAAGATATGCTCTGTCTCTTCTTTTCCATGCTCTTCTTTCCTTTGGGTGTATTCCTTGAGCTCTGCTCTTGGATTCTGCCCTTACTTTATGCTCTTCTCTATCTGAGCTCTAGGCCCAACTTTCAGGCCTCTCTTTTCTCGTCTTTCTCTATTTATATTCTTTATAAAATAATATTCTTCACATACACTGTTTAAAGTTAAATGCATATGTTATTTTTCTAGTAAACCTTCTTTACAAGCACTAGATATAAAATGTTTTCGATGCATTCAAGTGGATTAGATGTGATTTACATCATCTTGATTCTTTTATTGTATTCGTGCCCTGCAATTATTATTTCTTTTAATAGATTTCATGCTTCTGGAACTATGTTTGCACTATTACTAAATCACATGGAAAAGATACTGTGATTTTTTCACAGTATCAAAATAAATAAGAAGGAACAGATATTGGCCCATATTTTCTCAGATGCAATATTGTTTCATGTCAACATGAAATTAAAATTGACTCTGTGTGGTTGTACAGCGTTTCAGACTCAGCCAATTGCAAATGTCGCTTCATTTTGACTTCAACATCCAATAATTGGTGTAATTTTAGCAAACCCTTTTCTACTCGCATTTTTAAACGTTAAACTGTAAACTGTTCAACTTTATACTCCACACTAGTGTGTGTTCCAGAGTTTTGCGATGCATTTAACCCATCACTATTGAGGAGTGAACACACACTGCAAGTCGTAAACGCGCACACACCCGGAGCAGTGGGCAGCACACATTACTGCGCCCGGGGAGCAATTAGGGGTTAGGTGCCTTGCTCAAGGGCACTTCAGTTGCAACCTTCCAGTGCTGGAATCGAACCAGTAACCTTCTGAAGTCCAACTCACTAACCAGTAGGCCACAACTGCCCCACAAAGTGTGTCATATTTTCTGCATGATACACTGCATTATGCTGTTTTTTTAAAAGATCAAGAGTGCAAAATCAAGAAACAACTTTTACCCAAAGTTACTAACAGTAAATTCAAGGCACACATTTTACACATTGTGTGCTTCCTGGGAATTGAACTTATGACCTTATTGTTACTAACACCATGCTCTACTTGTTGAGCTACAGGTTTCCTCTTTTGCCACCTTTTCTGACTGCAGATTTAAAGCGTTAGGCTAAAATAAATAACGTCTGCTCCTCACTGTTTTGCAGGTGCATCTGGAAGCAAGAGGCAGTCTCTTTTGGTCAGTGCGTGAGGACTGAGAGTGTAACATGGGTGATATAACAGGAAATGCCATCAGAGTCTAGTGGCCGGCAGGATTCGGACAGGAGGCTAAAGATGAGGAAAACATGAGTGTTTGCACACAAATAAACTGGGTGGCTGTCTTTACCCACCAGTGATAATCCACAGAAGTCCTGCCTGCTCTGGGAATCTCTACAGAGAGTGGGCAATAAAATCTACATAAGGTCATCCCATTTCTTCTTTGGTAAGTGTATTAAACAGCAGAAAGCTATAAATCGATAATGCCCTGATGATACTGTCTGTCTGTGCTTCTTTATAAATGTAATGATCTTTGTTTTATTTCGAGTCTCTGGGTTTGTATGCTTAACAGGGATGTAAATAAGGTCAGATGAAATCTCTCAGTAAAATGAAGCAGTATGTTTGGGGGTTATGGTAGAGTTGGCCTTTTGTCCCATGCCTATTACTGTTGCCCTTCTTGTACAACTTATAGCTACTGTCACGACAATCCAAATGGCTCTATAATTTCCTGTGCTCATAGAGGTCTATCGAAAGGTTCAGTGAACTTATGTAATGGCCTCACTGAGCTTTATTGCTGCATGGATGTGAGACAAATAATGCCATTATTTAACTTTTGGCCTGTTTCCAGTACAGATTGGTAACAGCTGGACACAATTGTGCAACAATCTCGATTTGGGAAGCTATAGACTTTTGGGTTTCGTAAAGGAACACTGCTCAACACAACAAATGGATGAGAACAGAAATAATCATTCTGGAAAATTCTGAAAATTAATAATTTTCTTATATGGTATTTTGTTTATCAAGGAAGGCCAATGACAACCTGAAAATAAAAACTCTGTTGGTGTTCCATGCTTAAAAAACCAAGAGAGTGGTTTTACAGTAAAGCTTAGCTTATCACTTGACAGTTTGGGTTGTTTTATATTATATGCCAAATACAAAAAACATTAGTAGGGTTAAAGCAAAGTGTGCTAATATTGTTGCTATGGAACACATCCAAGGTTAAAACAATGACTTTGTGGCTAACTGTTCTATTTAAATATGGCTGGTGCAAATACATGCTGAGCTGTGAGTTTTTTCTCTTAATTCTAGATTTAGATATATAATTCAAGATGAGTCTGCTTATATGGCAGATCTTGGGTTGGGTGATCTACATACATGAGCATGCCTGTGAGATGCTTAATGAACGGTTTCAGGAACATTTCTCGCCCTCCGCTACTTAACCATGTGTTCTCATTAACACCTTCTCTCTGTTGGCTTTGGTGAGGAGAAGGGAGGTGTTAGGTGGAAATTAAGTCATGCTGAATTGCACTACACTGTAATTTCTGACACACATTCTCCTAAATCCTTGTGTGACTTTGCTCCTAATATTTTCGTTGAGTCACAGATCTCATCCATGTATGCACTGACTGAATTTTTTTCCACAGTCACTGTAACAGCAGTCATTTTTTAAACCGTGTAAAGGAATAGTTCACCCAAAAAGAAAAAATTCTGTTATTACTCAAACTCATGTTATATAATGTACATTGTTATTTTCTATTGTTATTGTTACCAGTCTTGCGACTTTAAAACAAAAAAGCAAGGACAATAAAGCACCATATATGATGGCACAGGTTAGACTTTCATAACATCATGATACTTGGCTTTGACTGAACGTCATGTCAAACTGACACCTGTTATTCACTGAAGGATCCCAGTTGGATCACTAATTAAACAAGACACTTATATTGTGAATTTGTGTTCCGGTTATGAATCTAGTTAACACAGAGGATCATGTTCATGAGGGCAATATTCCCATTGGTACATTTAGATTTTGTCTATATATGGCAGGATAAAAGGGTAGCAGGTTTATCTTTAAAGAATGGGAATTTCCTGGCTCTGGTCCTCAGCCATTGCACTGATGAGAAACTTTGTTGAGGAAGATCCTGAGTCTAGATTAATGGCGACTGGTCGGGCAAAAGCACTTGTGAAATATTAGAGGACTAAATTAGAGGACTTGTGAGATATGTGGAGAACTAAATCTTGGACAAAATGTGAAAGCAAGCATCCAGCGCCGACCCATTCCGAAAGTTCATTATGATGCAGTGTCAATTGTTTGGAACAATTTAGGCAGAAAGGTTAAGGAGCTACAGTATGTCACTATTGGCTGGCTAATTAGCTTACAGGAGAAACAGCTTCTGGGGTGATGTCAAAATTCTGTTCTATAGGTTCTCTACCAGTCATCATGTAAATAATAGAAAAGTGTTTCCTGTCTATTCTTA
>JAZGTJ010004633.1:0-30181 GCA_036877575.1 Botia almorhae
AGTGATGTTTACCTGTGCAAAACCTGCCACCATGATGCTAGTCTGTTCTGAGTGATGTTTACCTGTGCAAAACCTGCCACCATGATGCTAGCCTGTTCTGAGTCATGTTTACCTGTGCAAAACCTGCCACCATGATGCTAGTTTGTTCTGAGTGATGTTTACCTGTGCAAAACCTGCCACCATGATGCTAGCCTGTTCTGAGTGATGTTTAGATGTTATTTTAGTGTGTTGCTATCCAGTTAGTAGAGTGAAGTGGATAGTTGCTAGGGCATTGCTGAGTGGTTGCTGGGTTTGTAGTTCATCATTGTGTGGTTACTAGGGTGTTTCAAGTACTAGTGCTTGTTAAGATGTTGTGAGATGTTTTAGCATGTTGTGATGCAGTAAATATGATGTTTTGGGTGGTTGTGTACAGGCCAAACTCAAAGAGCCCATCCCTGAGTCTCTATGATACACTGCAGGTGGCTTGAGTCCCTTCTGCAATATAAATGTATGGGGGTTTTGGTCAGTTTAATCGTCTACAAGGCAGTGCTGTCATTCATGTCTGTATTCCAGTCACAGTCATAATAAGTTCCACAGCAGTTTAATTACTTATGGTCAGGGGTCTGTCTGTATACATCCCCAACGCTGAGTAATAAATATCTTAGTGTTTACTGTTATGAGTTCATACAGCACTATTGCACTAAACAATTGCATGAGAGGAGTAACAGCTGGCCAATATGCAGGGAAAGGTCCCCCAAAATACAGTTCAATAGACACACACACAAAAACACGGTTGTCCACCTTTAAATCTGCACACACACGCAACTAAGCAACACTCACGTGTGTTCATGCATGTGTTTTGCACTCACTTCCTGTCAGCTTAGAGAGTACTTCCTGTTTTTGTGGTTCTTGTGGTTACGCTTTAATTCAGGATGTGTGTTTTGTTTTACTATATATGACTCGCTCTTGCACAGCTCAGTGTTGTTTCTCACACAACTCACATCAGAGTTAAACGAACGCACATCAAAAAAATCATAGCGCTGCATCAAACATTCGAATATAACAAACGTCATTTCCACAAAATAGCTTTGAAGACTTCAGCTCTTTTGTGCACGCACAGTCTACATTTTCTTGCATTGAAGCACGTAGAAAGGTATTTGTTTTAAGTTGACTTTTTGTCATCTTTTGTCTTTTTATTTCATTTTTAAATTTCCGTGAAAAAAACCCTTAAAATATGCAAGGAAAACCCTTTCAGAGTTACAAAGAAAGCGTAGGAGGAACAGTGACTCAGTGAGGGTTCTCACTGCTCAGCCTCACAAGAGTGAAGAATAACAGAGAACATCTGCCGGCTAACAGCCATCGTTCTCACAACGTTCTTTCAATGTCACCCAAACACATTCTTGCGCTAATGTTAATAGAACGTTTTTAATGTTATGTATCATATTTTTCAAAAACATTATTCTTCAGTTACAGAATGTAACAAAAAGTCTGAATAACCAAGCAATAACGTTAATACAACATCTAAAAATCTTGTTGAAAGACATGTTGGGGAAACGTTCTTCTCATAAATTTGTTAGCTGGGTGGATGTACCGGAAGGTTCCAGTATGCTTTCAGAAAAGCAGGCGTCTGTGTTCCAATGGGGGGGGGTCATTAAACCAGAGGGGGTATTTTTCTGCTCTGTAATTAATGCAGATACCCTCTGAGAAAGCTTTAAATGACCCCCCACGTCTAGCCCACCTACCTACACTCACACCACTGGCTCATTCATACAACCGTTCTGTCATCATTATCGCATCTCTCTGCCCAAAAATGCCTTCACACATGAAATATTTTCAGCTGTTTGTATAACAAGATTCGATGTAAAGGCGAAAGTTTTACAGATAAACTTTACAGAATCAGGAACAAAGTATAAAACACAGAAGCAACATGAATATAAATGTAAACAGGGTCTATGGTGCTCACACATCACAACAAAGCTCCTGCGTATTACAGCCTACAGAGAAATCACCCACACGCACAAACGCATTGAACTTTATTTGCATTACCGTTGTGTTGTCTCACTATGGAACTACAGCAGCCAAGTTTCCAGGGTGGCTACCATGACGACAGTCCTGGAGCCCAGGAAGTAACTGTTGGAAGTTTTAACATTTAGTCAGACAAATAACGACACCTAAAATATTCAGAACTACACAAATGAGTGTTTGGATTTGCAGTTCTTGTCCGGTGGATGATAAAGTATCATATCTGAGAACCATAAAAACTATCTTAACATATCAGAACTTCAGAGACACTTGAGGGTGATTTTCCAGAGAGAAATCACATAGCAACGGCCAAGAACAACCTAGCAACCATAAAGCAATATGCTAACATTGCAGATTGGTTGCAGCCACCAAGCTAAACATTAGGTCTGGGTTTAAGGAGAACAAAAAACAAGAATAATCACCAAGAAATATTAACAGTCCAAACATGAACTTTTATAATGTCACCCCACTGTTAAATTTAACATGTTTTCATGCTACAGTTGTGACCAAAAGCTTGAATGGCTTTAATCAGGACTCTCATTATGTAAGTAGGTCAGTTCTGCTCCTCCACCGACACACCTGTCGCTGAGCTCTGACCACTCCTTGTTTAAACAGAAGGGAGATTTTTAAACTTCTTTGGTTATTCATTATGTTTGCACTTTGAGTCATAGGAATTATGTTTCTTTCGAGTCAGATTCGAGTCAGTGGAGGCATATGACTGTCACTCAAGCCTAAATCAACACCAGTAGATCCTGTTGTGGCCTCTGCCAGCTCTTGTATGGAGGTCTGGTCTCATGGGAGTTATTATTGATCGTCAGCGCATTGTGTCACTGCTTTGGTCTCGTCGTTCCTCTATAAAGAGACCAGAATCTGTTGTTGTTTAAAACGTGTGCTTGAAATGTATCCCTCAATCCTTGTTTTTTAACTCTGTTGTTCTCAGAACAGTGAGTCATCTACGTTCCATATGCCTGTTGGTTCTGTACCTTCTTATCTTTCTGTAGCCTGTTGTTTACGCTGCGTTGTAAATGAATGTGTCATATCATCTTTATGGATGATACTGTTACAGATGCATGTGGCTGGTGGAGATACAGATAACAGAAAACTGATTCCTTAAAGAAACAGTTCACACAAAAATGAAGATGGTCATCGTTTACTCGCCTGTGTGCGTTATATATCGCATATAAACAAGTTTACGCTTAAGTTGTTATTGGACCGTTTAAAATGGTTACAGAAGTAAAAAGGTTTGAGTAATGTTCTTATAACCAAGAAATAATGTTAATACAACATCTAAAAAAACTGGATGTTTTGAACAGTCCTAGAACTTCAAAACAACATGTTCAATGTTTATGGAAAGGGTCTTAAAATTGTTGGCTGGGGGATCTTTTGGAGAACATTCAAACTGTTCTGCAGCACACAAACAAAGCAGAATTAAAGTATTATTAAAGCAAGGCCTACAAATCCTGTACAGTCCATGATTTACTGTTTATATATTGATTTTATACATTATGAATAACAGAACTTTACATCTGTTTCAATAGAACATTGTCTAAACGTTTCACCGATTTTGTTGTTCCACAGAACTGTTGAACTCTTTAAAGATGACTGTGACTCTGATCTATAACAAGCGCATGAATTGCGCGTGAGGCAGCAGGTATGCACACCTCTTGTGGCCGCTGCAGATGCAGGGCTGAATCACTGAAGCTGTACAGCTGCAGCTGGTTTCAAATGAGGTTTATGGTGAAAAGACAAACACATCATTTGCTCGTAAACAGCCGAGCGAGTGCGACCTGGGACACACGAGCGCATCACACAGCGATTTACCGCCCCCTGCAAGTTTAATGACACATTTCGAAAGGACCAAACTGAGAGCGAAGTGCAACACACACACAACAAATTAAGGTGTGACCTGGCCGACTTCACTGACAGGAAGTCAGTCAAAAATACCTATCACACCAGTGTGTGTGTGTGTGTGTGTGTGTGTGTTTGTGTGTGTGTGTTTGTGTGTGTGTGTGTGTGTTTGTGTGTGTGTCCCTCAGATATGGACAGGATGTGCTTTTATGTCACAAATTCATTTGTAAATGAAACAAACAGCCGTCAAACAAACGGTCACACATTTATTTTCTGATTTTCAGGGTTACAGACGGCAGCATGACATTCAATTCAGCTTTTCAATCACGCATTTCCCAACAAACCCAGATCACACGGCGCTGTCGACACCCCCATCCCACAATATTACTCAATCTGAAAACCAGTCTGCTTAACATGAACCTGTTTCAGCCCAAACCCTGACTCAATGAAAGACTGGGTACAAGTCAGTACTGCTCAGATCATACAAAAACACTCCCACACAGCTCAGAACATCCCACAGCAGGTTCTGCTTGATGCCATGCCAAAAATGATCTTCATACGCTGTTTGGACATGTCACTCCAGAACTTTTTAATGCCTCCAGCCCAGTTTTCCTCTTTCTTTAGACTCTTTCTCACGGTTTCTTTTGTTCGATTGAATGATCCCAGTGATTCATGGTTTCGATGAACTTTTCCTGCATCCTACAAAAAGAAAACAGGGAAAAGTCTGATGATATGTGTTTCAAACCGTCTCTTAAAAGAGTGTGAGAATTGATGTGTAGGTGTGATCTAGTTGTCAGGAATGAATCTCACACTCTCCAGTTACAGCGCAGTCAGTGCATGATGGTGTATCTTGGTCCTCATCTCCTGTAATCTGATCATATTCCACTATCAACCTTAATTTATTATTAGAACTCATATTACGTTTAATATTTATTTATTCACAGTCTATATTTAATTACTATGGACAATTAGCAAACCTAAACTTGAATCAGAAAACTTACATTTATAACTATAACAATAATTAAATCTAACAAATGATTCACCTTAAATATAAAATCTTTTATTTTAGTGCAACAGCTTAATATAACACAAACTTTCACTCCACAGGAACTAAATGTTGTGAAGTGTTTTTATTTAAACATGCAAAGCTTCATTTTTGTACTAGCTAAAAAGCCACTAATATGACTCGAGGCATTTTAACGTATTTACCTCATTTTTAGGTCTAATCGTTTATTATAAACGACAAAATATATACTAGGAGCTTACAAGAAACATTCTCTGTGTTACAGTCATGTTGTTCTTGCAGCGTCAGATATTTCCAGAGGTGAAAACACAGCTTGTCTCTCAATACTCACTTGAGAGATTCACATGAGTGTTAACAGAAATGTAATGTTCAGTAATCTTCAGCTGACAAAAGACTGAGTTCAGTTACTGAACACATTCATTATGTCATCAAGACTGACAGAAAATCCTTCTGCTTCAGTAAAAGCCATTAAACTGTCACAATGACTCAGTGAAACCACAAACTCTTTTTCGTGTTCCTGTCACCCACCGCAACACCTGGATAAAAGAATGACAAGAATGAAGAAAGTGTATAAATCACTCATGTCATGTCACCTGTCGGTCTGTGAGTCACTTCTGAAACATTCTACTGAGACCCACCTTTGAATAACTCCGCCCCTTTTGTGTTGAGCAGTTAAGAGTGTTTGCAAATGGTGACATCCCGTCAAAATTACATGGGCCTCTGGAATACTTGATTCTGATTGGTCGATTGCAGAATTCTGAAGTCAAATATTATTGTATATTGACCACTAAACTTGATGCTTGTCTGCGGCAACTGTAACTAGTTTTATGTCTCTTATAAGCAGCACAATGAAAGCCGGTCATTATCGCCAAATAATAAACCTGGTTAATTCATTACTAAAAGTAGCTCAGTACCCAGCTTAGTACTTGTTGATTTACAATATTGCACAGTTGTCATCACTGGTACATAGTTACATAATGAGGTTTAATTATACGGTGATACATGCACTAACAAAACAGTTTAATCTGAGTGTGCAGATTGTTTTACGCACAAAGTAAATAACGCTGGCTTAAACATTCCCTGAGAAATACAAATACTGCCCACCTTCACCTCAGGGCTCTCTCTCGCTCACACTCTCTCTCTCACCTCACATCCGCATGTCTTCAAAAGTTCATTCATAATTTGCCAGGGATATCATTAAATCCAACTGAACTGAATAGCTGAAACGTTCCTCCAGTATGGCACCAGGAGGTTTGTTTACAGAGGCCTGAGGGCTCCATTATTTTAGAGATATCTTGAAATAACAGGAGGATCCAAAGATCATTTCCCAACATTTGCTGGGTGACAGTAATGGGTTTGGTATCTACAGGATGCTACTGGTTAAACAAGCCCACACAGTGTTCAGCAGTGAATCACACATTCCCAAGCATTCATTTATCAGTGAGAAAAACCTCAATTTCCCTCCCCACCCCTCACTCCCCCCCCGTCTCTTCTGTCCTGTCTCTCTACAGAACCTCTTTACTGTTAGAGTTACCGAATCTTTTCCAACTCTCTAACCCAACCAGATATACAACAACACTGTGAACATTCACAAAAATATGAAACACTAAATCACGCGCGTGAAAACTTGATCTAGAACTATTTCGTGTGATATCACAGCAGTGGCATTAGATTCTGAGCTAGCTGACATCACATCAAACATACAGCGACTCTTACAGTGTTTAGTGTGTTAGTGGTGAAATAACACAGTTCATTCATCTCTGTGATTTTATCTGTGATTTATAGGTGCACAGGTTCCAGTGGGATCCTTACAGTAACATTTGCTCCTGTGATGACCTTTGATGTCAGAGTGACATCCAGCTGCTTATCATGTTCTCTGAACATTCAGATCAACACCATTATTAAATATTGACCTATTGCTCTGACTCTCTGTGAGTTTGTACTGTACTGCTGTTACAATATAGCCTAGCTATTAGTTGTGTTAATAGTATGGCCATTTTATTCTCAGGTGCACTAAAAAGTGAAGATACATTTATGATACTGCTGTGGTCAGATTTTATTGGACAGTTTTATATCAGCTGCATGAACCAAAATCAGCTGCCCAGTAGTGACACCAAGACGGGTGCTAAGTGGACTGAGCTGAGAGTTTTAAACTCCAGTGTGACTGAGTGAAGTTGTGTTTACTTAGGCTAAACAATACAGACAGGAAAGAGACATGAGTCCAAACACAGCAGGATTATCAAAGCATGAAAACACACACAGTAAGTTTCAGTTACTTTGACTTTTTAAACATGAGTGTTTATACTGTAAACCACCTAGAGTTATTGTCAATATGTCTGGCTCTTAAAGGGACAGTGCACCTATCTACTCACACCAGTCCAGTGAGATTTTTAAGTTTTTTCCACAGAACACAAATGACCGCGATGAGCAGCAGCCAAGTTATAAAAAATACAAACAGAAACACCATAAAGAGGGAGAAATGATCACACGATTAATCATTAACTTCACGTGCCTCCCCCAATATTATTAACAATCATCATAAGAAATAAAATGATCAAATTGAACTAATATTACACTAAACATTCTGGAGTATTTATAACGCTTCAGATGAAGATCAGATCAAGCTTTGATTGACTGCTAATATTTGACAAAACACCCACATACACCCGGTACAGAGGTGCCGGGCATCGCGCGGGCGTCCTCTAACATCCCTCTGAGCTTTTAAAGTAACCGGCAGCTAATCAACAGTACAGGCTGTTCAGATACACAATCTGCCCGTATCTCTAAACACAACTCAGAATAGCTTCACTGTGGTGGGAAAATATGTCCTCATACACACATGAGAGAGAGAGAGAGAGAGAGAGAGAGAGAGACTACAGCTCTACAGTCTGCCTGAGGTCAGTGTGACATTTTAATACCATCTGAAAGTTTTGAACCTCTGTTTTCTTACTCACAATATTCACGTAACACAATCAGTGATATCAAACCATAAAACATGTTTTTAGTGTCACTGTAGCTCACCTGCTGGAGCCCTGTGTTAGCAGTTCAAAGTTTGTGGGCTGAGTCACAGGGAACAAACACACACACAATCACACTGACTAAACAAACAACCTGAATGCACTGTCAGTCGCAGTGGACAAGTGTCTGCTACATATATTCATTTAAATGTCTCTGCTATACTGACAACAGTAAATGTGATGTTTTGAAAGATAAGAACAAGTTTATGGGCGCTATCATTGGCTAATGTTTGCTAACGGCTATCATGATAAGGTTTAACAGATGCGATTTCTCACATGATGCCAGACTAGTCTTTGTGAAAGATCACACGTTTCTGTTTGCCTGGTGGTGCAATGGCTAAAGCTCACACTTGTGTACACAGAGTTGTTGTGTTTGTCCGGATGAAGGTTCAGATCTTTTTATCTGTGAATTCTAGGTGCACAGGTTCCTTTCCAAACGCTAGCATAACGTTTGTCCCGTTTGGACCAGCAGTGTCAGAGTGACATGAGAGCAGCATGTTCTCTGAACAGCCAGATCAACACGACCATGAAATATTGACTTACTGCTCAGAATCACACATTAATATCACAGCAAATTCATTGAGGATATTTTTTTAATCAAACATTTACGCATTTGGCAGACGCTTTTATCCAAAGCGACTTACATTGCATTATACTATACTCAACAAAACTCTACTGTACAGTACAAATCTCTTTGTATAGTATATACTATACAAAACAAAACTCAAACATGTTTTGTTACAGACACGTTTAATTAACAACAGATAATTAATCACAAATCTGTGAAATATTTGTACATTTGTCTGCCAGATAATCAGTCTGTTACTGATTTTGAAGAAGCTCAAACGTAACATTTTTCTCTTTAAATAACAATCACTGTCCACTGAGTCCTGACAGGTTTTTAAAAGCATTAAACGGTGAAAAGGGCAGAAAATATCACATGAAATCATATGTAATGTTTCGGTTTTCTTTTCACCACTGAAACAGAAGTTCTGGGTTAAATTCAGGCGGAAAACTGCTCTGCGTACACTGTGGTAAAATTCACAGAGGTGTACAAAGATCTTTAACCACCCGTACGGTTTTCACTACCTGTGCTTTAAATTCCTGTGTGAAAGTTTGCATGCGGGTGGCATGCGTGTTTGTGTGGGACGTCTGTGTAATCGGCTTTTCCATTCTTTCAGTGAGGCGAGAGGAGTGCGTGTGTGTCCGCTTGATTACAAACTACACAGTGTTTCTCAGAACCCTGCAGATCTTCTCCTGCTGTGGTCTCTGAGGGCACCTGAGGATTTTACTGTTCCATCACACTCTTCAGACCAGGAGTTTCATGAGCGCGTGCACACACACGACAAGCACATACTCATATGTGTATTATGCACACAAACACACTTCATATGCACAGCAGGTACAGGGAGTTCTGAGGGCCCTTGGAAAATAACAGCATCAACAACGTCTAGTTCTGTATGATTGAAAAGTCAGCTGAAAATATTATGAACATGTAGTCGCCATAATGGTAAACACATAGTTCTGCTTGTAATTCCAGACAAGTCTGAACTTTTGACTGTTTACATTTTTGAAGCAACTTTAAAGGAACAGTTTGTATTTTTCACTTTTGGATTTTTTGATTTTCAGGAGAAGATCTCACTGGTGCTAGCCAATGCTATGGTGTTGTGAGTGCGCACTGGGCGGGGCTATGAGTGTTTTGGTTGGTTGCTAGTGCGTTACTAGGCTGTTCAGAGTGGTTGCTTATTGGCTCTAGTAAATCTGAATTTGGACCTGATATATGGCTGTGTGGATGGGCTCTTTTGTCCTGGGTCAAAAACACCCCAGCAACCACATAGCAATGCCCCGGCAACCCTAACCCTTTCTTTAAAAAAGTGTGACAAAATGTGGTATAATGACAATAGTTGAGTATAATTACAAAAGGTAATGCAAGGTTCTCTCTGAATCTCCATCCACATTTTCCATCTGACCACACAGCAGCAGAGCTTCTAAAAGCTATAAATGTCTGAGCCACGTTGCATTACACTGCAAGAGGAAGAACGGAGATAGAGAGACAGAAGAGAACAACAGGGTAAGAAAGGGTTAGTTAAAGCTCCAGCTGAAGTTTTTCTTTTTTTGTTGCTAAAGCGCCGTGGTGACGTCACTTATAAGAAGGGGAGGTCCAGTTGCCACAAGCCTGAAGGCAAATGTTAAAGACACACCTGGGAATTGCACATGCACGGCACGCTTTGAGAGCGTGGGGAGAGTTTTGGAGGACTGGTCTGCTAGAAATGGGCAGGAGGAGGAGAAGGAGGGCAGGAGAAAGAGGAGGGTGTAACAGAAGCTCTCGACATGCAGAAGTAATGTGAGAAGAGGGAGGTGGGACGGGGGCTTTTCTGAGGAAACGTGAAAGCTATCCGAGATCTTCCGTGAAAATGTGACACGTTGACTGTTGACAGCGCCAACGGTTCTGCTTCTGTTTGCTAAGGGGGATTGGCCTAGCAGATACAGAGCTGTGCTGCAAACCCTATTCTCAGTCATTCAGCACTGAATTTACTAACACAGTGACCGACTGATTCACCACCTGATTCACAAACACTTTTATCTGTCATTCTGAAGTTTTGCCATTGTTCTGTTTACTTCCTGTAAACCTTCAGAGTCAGAGAGCAAAAGTGCTATCGCTATGTTTTTGCCCCAAAATGACCATGACATTGTCGTATTCACTGATTTACTTACATTACGCATAAAAAGTAATAACACAACTTTAAAATGTCGCAATGCATTAAATCTAAAATCTTGCTGTCACAAAGACCTCGTTTAAACTTAAACCAATGGTCTGACCGGATGTGCAGTAAACCACTGTTGACAAAATACTGAAACGCACAACTTCGTTCTAAAACGGAAAAGGACCAGCAGAATGCAGACGGCCCTCTTCCTCATTGTCTTCTGGTTTTCCCGACTCTCTCCGGAGTCGCTCGTTGAGGAATGTGTTTGGAGGAGAGCCAGTGTGTTTGTATAGTGCGGGAACAGCCCCTCCCTTTGTCTGAACTGTACGCCATTGTAGTATCCACTGCCAGCCGCCGTCCTGCGCTGTGATTGGCTGACGTTTCGCGCGCTTTGCCTTCTCCTGCGGCACAGTGAGAGAGAACAAAAGGTCAATGAGTCCGCCGCACTGAAGGGGCGGGGCCTCGTGCTACACCCTCTCTCTCTCTCTCTCTCTCTCACACACACTTGTTCCAGAAACATCTACCATTGAGCTGACTTTCTCTCTCATTCTATAAACACACGGTTTATAGAGGCTAATGCTAATGGGGAAGAAAAATAACTCTTTTTTTTTACTTTATTTAGAGACAGACGGAGAGAATGAAAGACTGACAGACAGACAGACAGGCAAAAAACAGACAGATAGACAGACAGATAGACAGGCCGAAAGACAGGAATTAGAGCACTGTTTGAAGGCTTATGCAGTCTTTGGAGTGAGCCCTCAGTAAACAACACTAGAGTCAACACAGAAGAGTTAAACCTGTGTTAAGTCTCATCTGTGGTACTGAGGCAACACAACAAGCGTGAGACTAAGATCACAGAGGCATCTAGTGGTGGAGTGCAGCCATGGCAACGCACGCTCATCATGATACAGTACATTCACTGACTGCCAGCGTCCAATAAAGAGCTCTTACTTTAAGACTCCATTGTGAGGACGTTCTTTTGAAGTCAGGGAGGGAACGTGTAACCCAAGAAGCTCGCAGAGGTGATGAGAGATCCTGGGGACATGCCAAGCTTCATTACCTCAGCGTGACACACACACACACACAGTGGCACAGAACTCAACATCCGTGTGTGTGGCATCACAAATAAAGACACACACGTCAGCCCTGGGTTGCAATAGACTCCGGTTACTGTGGTAACCATGGACACAAGATACCAGGCCAGCTGCATTTTGGCGGGAGAAGTCCCTCAAAAGCACCCTTTTGTGAATGTTCTTATAATCTTTGTGCTGGCGCAGATCTCATTGCAGCCTCTGAGGGTAAACAGCAAACACAAAGCTTATTCTACTATTATTTGTCATATTGACCGTTTCATATTTTTACAAAAAATACAGTTTTATGTTCTTACAAAAAATAGTCTACGCTGGTGATACGAGGTCCAAATATTTTGTGCTGTAATTACAAGAGAACTGACACTAAAACAAGTTTAGTGGTTGTGTTCCCTCAATTCACTAACATCATTAAACAGTTAATGATTATGTTGAGTAACAAGGAATAAACCATTTCGAAACCTGCCACTCTATCACAAGTTATCGCAACCTAAGGAATTGTTATCACAATTTTAGGAAGGGTGCAATAAAACACTATTGACACATGGACAAACTGTCTTTTTCATTCAACTGGGATGAAGTCCAAAAGCAGTTAGTCACATGACACGCAGTTTACCCACAATGCCTCAAAGATTTTTAACTGACACACACATCAAACAGACTCCGGCTACATATTAACACATTTATTTTACAGTCAGTATCATCGGCTTGGTGTCAAAGCACAGTTTGTGCTGATTAAGTTGCCAAACACAGAAAAATGTTTGCATAACATTTTTAGAAACAAGCAATAATGTTAATACAACGTCTAAAAAACTGGATGTTTTGAACGTTCCTAAAACTTTAAAAATAACATTTTTTGTTACCTAATGGAAATGTTAAGGAAACGTTCTTACAACCTTCAAAATTGTTACTAGCAGAATTTTTAAAGACAGTTTATAACAAAAAGCTTCCATGAATGTCATAGACACGATGACATGGGATACGAGTTATGACGCGAGTGTATCCGTGGCAACAAAAGGGAGTGTGATAGTGAAAACAGAGCCACAAGTTACAACGACACCATCACACACTCAGTACAAACACACAAACATAAAAAACAAGGCCAGGTAGTATCAACTACAACAACTCGAGTGACACCAAACTCTTTGAAAACTTTTTGAAAATCCAGTACATAACATACAGAGAAACATGGCAAAAACACAACAGAACACACTAAACTCAGCAGGCTGTCCTTTTGGTCTATAGCCTACAGGCAGCTGCTCTTTAAAACTGTGTGCTAAATGAGATATAACTTTATTTGCATGCCCTACATAGGCAGAAACTCAGGTAAAACACAGTCAAGTATGATGCCTGAAAAGGCTGTTTAATCCAATGAAATGTAAGTATTGTTTTCTTAACATCTAGTGGAACATCTCTAACAGAACATATATTACAGTCTGTAGCTTCAGTTTGGAGGAGGGAGTTAGAAGTAAGAATTATTGGACTTGTGCTTTAGAAACATTATTAACATAAAACAACTGAAACAGAGTGCGCTATGAATTCTGGGACTAAACATCTAATAGTTTTGTCTCCCTATCAGTCATGGAAGAGTGCTTAAGGGCTGTTCTGAGACAGACACAGACAGACAGACAGACAGACAGACAGCGTGATGCGGCTATCAGAAGCAGATGAGAGAAATGTCACACTGAGAGTCACAGATCACAGCCGTGACCAATCAGAGATGCTGCTGGCAGAGCTACTGAAGACACAACCAAGCACAAGTTTATTCACACTGTCGTGGGGGGTGATGTGCCAGGAGCGCTCAACACCAGAGCTGGTACCACTTAAAGAGACAGCTCACCCAAAAATGTAAATTCTGTCTTCACTTACGCATGCCGCTCCAAAACCACATGACCAACTTCTGTAAAAACACAAAACGAGAAAGTTTGACAATTAATAAATTAAAGTACACAGCATCACACAGAACCGTCAAGAGTTAAGCCAACAAAATATTACAATGAAGAATTTTATTTAACTTCTGTCCCATGAAGCCAAACTGAAATGTTTGTGTTCGTAAGACTGACATTGAGCACGAGTAGCATATAAGTCACATGACCTCATTTTATGATATTTCTAAGGCTCTTTCATGTCCTGTATAAAGACTGACAGCCCTTAGTGACTGTATGTATTCACTGAGCAGTGTATACAATGTTATTAAAAGATGGATTTGGAAGAGAATTAGTCATGCAGGTTTGGAATACCACAAAGATGAATAAACACACACAGAATGTCTTTTTTTTGTGGTAACTAACCACTTGTTCAGCCTGTGAAATCAACACTAATGAGAGTTTATTGCTTAGAGTTGCATAAGAAACCAAGCATTCAGTAAATGTGCCGACAGATCTAAACACAAACAGTGGCGAGCTCACAGACACATGAAAACACAGTCATGGATTTATTACACCGTTGGGAATGGGGATCCCAGGAGGAAGGCAGATGTTTTTGCTTCAGTGCAAAACATACACAACATACATGAAAAGATAAGTGGAAAACTGGAGGAAAGTTCAAGTTCAGGACTCTATGTATGTGTGTGTGTGTTGTGGTCAGAGAAACTGTTGCTGGAGGATAATCTAACGTTCTGGAAGTGACTCAGTGCTTAAGGCAACAGAATGGGATGAAAATGGACTGAGTCACTCTCCTTTTTAAACACACACACACACACGCACACACACACACACACCTCTTGCTCACCTCTTAACTCATTCCAAATGGCTAAAGAAAACAGGATTACATAAAGAAGGTCAACAGAGAGAAAAATACAAAGGACAAAACCCAAGCAGTGTTTTTCTTTGTTTGTTTTTGTCAGGTGTGACTTACTGTAGGTCACTTACTCTTCCCAACAATACAGTTTATAAATGATGAAATCTTACTTCAATACTTCAGTGGCTACACTTCAAAATGTTGCATGTTATGACATCAATCAAACATTAAAGCAACTCTCATCTCAGCTTTTCTCAGAAGTAACCGACTGATTTTCAGTGTCTGACAACCAGAAACGGTGCAAATACTTCTGCCTTCATCTAAATTCCCCACTTTACACTCTTTGCCACTTGGTTTGATTTGTTTTAATATCCTGTATAATAAAAGGTTGTCGTCTATTTTAAGCTATTGTGACTATTGTCTAAATCTGTGACTCTTAAACTGGGGTTCCCCCAACAATTCAATTACATTATTAATCATAAATCCTGTTAAAAACATCAGTCTGAATGAAACCAGCGGGGCCACTGTAGCTAAATGTTGTATTAAACAAATAATAACTAAAAAGCACAAGCTAGTGTTTACTCACTGCTCGTCCTACACAGATATCGCTCATATTTTAACTGTTAAACATCTTTTTCAGCTGACAGGAAATGCCAGACAGTGTAAATGGTTTACACACGAGCACTTTAAATGTGATTCATGCCCGCACCGCTTCACGTCCCGCGGGAGAACCGATTCCCCTCCATCTATTTTAAGCAGGAAAAGTGGCGGCTGTTCCTGGAAGTGATGCGGGACGGAGGCGCCTCATCTGCGGCTCACAGCGCCCTCTGCTGTCCGCTGCTCAAACTCACCGAGGTGAGTCAGCATGGCGCAATCACGGAGCAACAGCGGGCGGTATTCAGGTCAGATGAGATCACCGGTTTACCGTGACTGACCGGCAGTCATACGGCAGCTATGAAGCGCTTAGTCACCATGATGCAGCCCGTCTTACACCTGACCGCGCAGAATCACACCGTATTATTTGCACTGCGGCGAAACGGCAGAAGTAGCGATGGTTCATTCTTACCCCACAAAACTTTTAGACGCACTTTTTGCCACGATGCATTACGAAACTGTCCTGTTCATCACGTGACAGAGTCTGACGTCACCACATTTGAGTTTGACGTCAAAACTTTGATTTTTGACACTACATTACTTTCGTACCAGCACAGTACAATGATATTATGATTATTAATAATATATCATTGTACTGAAATTCCAGCTCCAAGACTAAACCATGTTTAGTTATTAGAAGTAGTACTAGAAGTAATTAGAAGTGCTTGAAGTAAACAGAAATGTCGCACACTTTGCTTAAGTATCACTTGTTACTAAAATATCTTTCTATATCAAAATTTGCACAGTGACGAATCTGTCTGTCACCACTGCTCTTGCAAGGACACAATTATTTCATTATCAATACAGTGTTGCTCTTAAGAAACACTTGTAATATAAAAGGTGGATATGACAAATGATGTGCTGATTAAAAATGTATACAATTATAAATAATAGTAGTTAATCAGTAAGTAAAGTGCAGAAATCAAAACAGGGACTCAGATATTTCCTTTTGAACATTGATATATTTTTAAACCCACAGTTCCATTGAGGCTTCAGCACTGACTACATACATGAGTGTCACACAGTAACGTGATATCTAAACAGAGAGAGATCAACTCTCTTCACACACACAGACACACACACACACTTCTGATGTCAACACAACAGCATGTTTGAATCTCTAATACAGAACTTAAGGCCTCAAATTCAGATGATGAAATAATTCAACTAAACTCTCTTACTGTTTGGAAATCATGTTTCTGAAATTATAGTTTTTATTGCAGCTGTTACTATTACACAAATACACCAGCGGCAGAGCATGGACTCATATGACAGATCATAAAAACGTGTGGTTATGTAATAACCTAAATTACAGTCATTCAGTTTCTTTAAAACAAGCTAGTTAACCATTGCTGTCATCTGTCATATTATTTAATTGCACTGCGTCTTAAAACAACTTCAAATCTCACTGATATACGGTCTTTCATGGGCCATGGCTTATTGCATTAACTACTGAGAACAGCAAATCCACAACCAATTTCAAAAAGCCATAAGAACTATCAATCTACAAGAATGATTCCTTTTGTCTCATTATTATGCTGTTCATCGGTTTCATTTGATGTTTGGTACGTTTTAGCATGACATAGTTCAGCTACAGACAAAATAAACAATTTAAGGCACAAAACAATCTGAACATCCCAACAACTGAGAAACCTCCTCAACTTTGTGTCTAATATAAATATCTCTGGGCCAGTGAACTCTCAGCTGCTGATGTAAGAACAGTACCGTTCCTCTAATAACAATCAATAAAACAACGCCGGACAGATGTACGCTGACCTGAATCATCCCTGTATTTCTGAAGAGTGAACGTGTCTCCTTTACAAAACAATCGCACCCTAAACATCATCACCACCCACCACCACTAACAACAATCACATCAGTGGAATAAAATCTCACCTTTCAGAGTAAAATGATATTCTTTTACATTTAGAGACGTGGAGCAGCTGCGAGCTAATCCTACAGTAAACAGCCTAAAGATCATCGTGTCAGACACGTTTAAATCACTGCAGACACTAGAGGCAATTGGCCATACAAGATGGACAGGGACGAGAAACTCTATACGCTGCCCGGACAGGTGTGAAGTAACCCTAGATTCAGAATAAGATGAGACGGATATAAAATAGGATCAAGGAAATGGGGAGAAGTAAACAATAAAGGAACACCTTTTGTAGCGCGTGCGTCAGGTTGCGCAGTCACAGCTGTAGAGGAGAAAAGCTTCAAAAAGTCCAAGGAAATGCGAAGCACACCTGCCAGCACGTGTGTGAGACGGAAATAATAAACCACAGACAAAACCAAAGAGTTCCGAGGTCTTCAGAAGTGTTCTGCCAGACACACACACACACACACACATTGTGCATTGTCCACATTTCTGGATATCAGGTTATTACAAGACAATAGGTTATTGTCTGATCAGGTTATAAGAGAATATAAACCTGATGTTTAAATGTTAAAGAAGAACTTCAGCATTGGTGATGCACTAAACAAACGTCCAGCCTTGACTCACATGTGGGAAAGCAAAGAGCAAAAGATTAAAACAAAACGCATTTCAAATAAAAGCTAGAAGCAGGATTTCATACAACATTCATCACATGCCTGAAAACACTGCAGTAACGGCCTAACTACACGCGGTCTTCAATTTCAACGGTGAAATAACACACCGATGGAAAAAACACACACTGGTAAAGAACAGCACCGATTCTTCAAAAGAATCTCATTGTGCTAGAATCCATGTGAAAACAGGACAGGAGCAGTTTAATGTGTGGAGAATATTTGCTTGTCATTTGGCTTCAGATTAGAGCGATTCATTAAGATTCATAGAAGTAATAAACTGCTTGATGAGATCTGGGCCTTGAACGAGGTCAGCATAGAACAGGACTGGAAGAATCGGCATTATAAAACCCAAAAAGACAGCTGAGGGAAAACTCCTTTTAAATATTTAACCTTTCTGTCTATTGATCTGTATTTCCTGTATGCTTTGTAATCGCGTGTTTAATTTGAGGGAACGGCTATTTTAACAGTCAAGAAAAAGGTTAAAAACCCACAAACCATGAATTGTTTTATGTGGTTAAGTGTGTTGACATTTTTAATTCAAGTCTTCTCTGTGTCTTGAACCGTGCTGAAAAAAGTCAAAATGGGCCACAGATTTGAGGTTTAATGAATCAATTCTTTATACCAAATACCTCAAGAAGAGCAGCGCTGTGCGCATCTACAGGCTTACAGCATCACCGCTTTGGTAAACAAACGATTTAAAAAGATTCGGAATCAAACAGGTTGAATAAATAACCACAGTGACGCCTCGCGAGCTCTCACAGTTATAAGCAACACAAATATGATCCACTATTCCAGTCCTTCATTCATCCACCCAATCCTCGCTTCCTCCCTCCTTTGCTCTGATTGGCTGCTTCAATTGCAACTGTCCAGCAATTGGGTGGATTAAAGGCAGTGGTGCAGGTTTCCGTTACCCTAAACTGTACAAAAATAGACGCCTAGCGCTGCTTTGTCTAATCTCAAAACAAACATACAACAAGAATAATACAACAGTCTTTCATTCGTTTCGCTAATATATACAGAGGTTTTTGATCTCTAACAAGTCACAAAGGCTGAGTGCTTTCTCTTCCGCAAATACAACATAAACAAATAAATTTAATATATCTTAAGCTCCGATTATCAATCTATTCATCTAAATACGTATATATCTATATATCGGTTTACATATATGCGTGAACCACAGCCTGCGGAATTAACTTTAATTTACTGAGGCAACATTTGTACGGACATCGCATCTACAACTTTTTCCAAGTTTGAAAAAGTTTATTCTTCAAGCACAGTGTGGTTAAATCAGAACTAATTTTCCAGAATCAAAAATGTCTTTTCACGAGGCAGGAATCACACACAATAGTCAATAGTTTGCCTCAAAATATACAAACCTCAACAATAAAAGCCTCGAATGAAAGTCGTTAAACGAAACGAAAAAGAGGATCAAAGCCACAGATGCACTGATAAAATGAGAAAAAGATCTGGATAAGGTTCAGTTGAGATGGCTGGGGGTGATGAACGGTGCAGAGCGATCGTTGGTGAGCGTCCGGCGCAGTTTGACTCCCCTGCGGATCATGGTCAACATGTCGCCGCCGCTGCCGGCCTCAGGAACGCTCTCTGAACGGGTCATGCCAGGCTGGGCAGAGGTGGGCCGCACGCTTTCAGACGGGGTGCTGGAGTTATTGTGCAGCTGCTGCTGATTCTGTTGATGTGTCAGATGCTGCTGTCTGAATTTCTGCTGGAGCTCTTTTTGTCCCTGCTGTTGATGTTGCTGCTGCAGCTGTTGTTGATTGTGTTGTTGTTGCAGCTGTTGTTGATTGTATTGCAGCTGTTGTTGATTGTATTGTTGTTGCAGCTGTTGTTGAGTGTGTTGTTGTTGCAGCTGTTGTTGATTGTATTGCAGCTGTTGTTGAGTGTGTTGTTGTTGCAGCTGTTGTTGAGTGTGTTGTTGTTGCAGCTGTTGTTGAGTATGTTGTTGTTGCAGCTGTTGTTGAGTGTGTTGTTGTTGCAGCTGCTGTTGATTGTATTGCAGCTGTTGTTGAGTGTATTGTTGTTGCTGCAGTAGTTGATTATTTTGCTGCTTCTGTTGACTGTGTTGTTGCTGCTGTGGTTGAGTGTATTGTTGCTTTAGTTGATTATTTTGCTGCTGCTGTTGAGTCTGTTGTTGTTGCTGCTGTGGTTGAGTGTATTGTTGTTGCTGCTGTTGACTGTATGGTTGTTGCCTCTGTTGATTATTTTGTGGTTGTTGCTGACACTGTTGTTGATACTGCCTTTGCTGTTGTTGATGCAGGGCATACTGCTGTTGTTTGCTCATTTGATACAGCTGCTCTGTGCCGCCCACTGGTGGCTGTCCCGGGAACATGGCATAGTATGGGGGTGGCAGTGCACTAAGACTTTGGGTGGACGTACAGAGACTATGTTTGGTGTGAGCCAGATCTGAGCCAGGTAACATGTTATTCTGCGTCATGCCAGACGGGCACACGGCCTCCTCACTGCCACTCAGACCGGCTGTAGAAACAGACGCCTTCAGAGGGACCTGGGAGAGCAGATGAAAGGGGCTTTTCTGGTTAATTCTTTGACAAGTTAATTGATACTATACTTAACACTTTTAAAAAACAATATAAAAAGTGGCAAACGGGAACAGCGTTACAAAAGCAATGTTTACAAAATTCCAACTGGAATTTCTCTAATAACTTGGAACAAATCCTAAAGGATCCAAACAAGAAATTGTCTAAAATTCAAATGGACAAAATTAAATTCCTACTGAATCTTTAATACACATTTAATTAGTAACTAAGCTATCTGTGTTTGTCTTCATGAAAATTCCCAATGTCCATTAGAAAATTTCCTTTAGGAAAAGTTCCAGATTGTGACAGGAATTCTAACAGGAATTCTGACCAAATTCCTGTAGAAATTCCTGTCCAGGCTGTGTGTGTTACACACCTGTGGTGTGGAGATGGGTATGGGGACACCTCCGCTGATGGTCCCGCGGCGGATGTTGGGTTTGCTGGACGGTTTGCGGCGGATAGTGGCCGTGTGGGGCCCGAGAGGCTCGGGGTCCATCAGCAGGCTGACGGTGGACGCCGGCCTCTTGCTCTGAAACATTCTGCGGTAATTCAGACTCAAGTCGCTGTTGCGAGGAATCGTGGAAGATTTATCAAAATCAGACTGACTGTGGGCGTCTTCTCCGCCGTGCAGGGAGATGTAGTCATAATCTAGCAGAAGACAGATAGATACGGAGAGAGAGAGAGAGAAAGAGAGAAACAAGACGTTGAAATAGTGTTGCAAACTTAAAACAAGCTTGACATAACCTTGTAGTCTTTACTAATAAGGTTCATAGCACTTTTACGTTCAAGAACAAGCCCAAAAACCAAATGCAAGTAAAGCTGAATGTATATATTCAGACAGTGACTGTGAAATCACATGTAACATGAGTTTGGGGCCAGTTATGTATCCAGCGCTGTGTTGTCAATACTTTCACAACTGATTTGTGATGTTTCTGTGCTTTTCACATTTGGTTTTGTGTGATGCACTGGACATGAACATTGGTGTCATGCATTAACTGTCACCTAGGTAACATTATCTAGCTGGCTCTGCACCAGATGTGAGTAACTCACTAAGGTCCTCTGTGGTGCAGCTTACCCACTGGCCCTGGGGGGGGTGTTGATGAGTAAACTAAGGTGTTGTTGAAAACGAAGCATTTGTTGTTATTAGAAACTAAAGCACGTCTACGTGACAAAATGACTCCCACAAAAGCCCCGTGTTTTTCAACTCAGACAGCATAAGAAGATGGATAACAGAGCAGCCAATGAAATGCCAGATATCTGCCATGTTTATGCACATCACTTTAAACAAACACACACGGCTGCAGTGTGACATGGATTCCTCTGAAGAAATAACATTTAATGTTACATATGAACACAATGACAGAAACCGAGTCGTTCTGTGCAGTGACATTCAGAAACCTACCGTAAAGAGGAGGTTCTTTCCTTACCGCTGTAAAAGAACAATAAAGCACATTTAACAGACATTCAAACGGCCCGCAACACACACACACACAGTGGACTGAAATCTAAACCTGAGATTTAGATGCCAAAAACACAAGTCACACATCAAATCAAGAACACACAGTTGTGTTTGAGGTAAAACGCTACACTAGGAAAAGAGAAACAGATTTTAAATAAACTATTCCTGATGATTTATCTGCACGAGTGTGTGTGTGAGGGGAGGAAAACCCCTCATGCATGCATGCATGTGTGTGTCTGCATACTGACCATGCTGTGATGGGATGGTGTCTTCAGAGCACGACGGTGTAGTTGTCTGTGTGCTGTATCCACTGGAGCAGTGGAGGGAATCTCGGCTGGTCCGAGGAGCGTCAGAATTAAGCCCGCCTCCCAGAGCAAGAGCCAGCTGCTCTCTGGCTGTCTGTGGCTACGGACAGGGGCGAGAGCCAATCAGAGTTAGAGTTTGGAAAAAGAATGTAGAACTCTATTCACTGCAGTATGATCAAATGAGATCATAATAGTTCCGGTCTGATAATCTTGATTGGATGAGCCGCATTCACTTCTACATTAATTCATATTAATGAGCCAGTATCACCTTCAGTTAGGCTAATTACCTTTAATACCACACAGAATAATTACAGCACTTGTGGAGAAGTTAATCATCCAAAATTAATCATGCTTTTTCCTCTCCACAATTTTCTGCAATTGATTCAGCCAGAAGCGCTTAACTCCGTCACAGCACAGACTAAATTCTCTTTAAGCTTAACTAAATCATTTCAATCTTACGTGTGCTATTGACTTTTTACTTGTATACATTTTATACAGAGTAAATCTAGAGATAAAGAGCCAAGCCAAGAGTTCTGCCTAACTTCAGCCTGTAACAGTGGTAAAAATCCCTACAATGTGTAGAATTTACAATAAAAAAACCATTGAAATCATCACTCGTGTATGTGAATGAGTGTTTACCTTGCCTGAGGTGGACAGAGTTCTGGATCTCTCCTCATGCACACTGTATGCTTTGCGCTGTGGGGGCATGGAGGTACCGTTCTCTGTACCAGGAGCGTTCTGTCCCTGCCGATGCTGACTGCTTTGATCCTACAAGCAGAACAGAATTCATTCATTTAAACATAACACATGATATGAAAACATAATACAAACGACACAAAAGAACCTAAACAAATGATCATGAAGATGTGTTTTCGTGTGAGTAGGTTCTGAAGCAACATGCAGGTTCTAATCGTTAAATGTTAATGCATTTCCATTAACACTAATGTGATGCAAGTAACGGATAATGTACAGTGAGCTGGATGTTAATCGCAAACAAATAAATGAATAAATGAAATCGTGACTTGAGTTGTAATGATATTATAATGTGAGAAGAGACCACAGAATGAAATGAGACATTAAACTAGCACAGCTCTGACCAGAACTGGTTGCCGGGGACAACGCTCAATTACACAGTTTAGCAGTCACTATACAAAAATATCTGAATGCTACAACTGACCAATCAGAGATGTTAAAAAAATTCTATAATTGCTTTACTTTAATAGTTTTATTATATTTACCATTGTATACCACTGTCACTCAACAAACAACCACAAACATATGAATGATGGGCCATGACGAGGTCATATAAGATTATCAGAAGTTTTTCTTCTGTATTGGCCTGCAGAGGGCGCTCTCTGTGTTTACCACAAACACATCCTCCACATACAGACGGTGACAAGAGGAGACCCGTTAGAGGTTCATGCGATGACAGTCACTGACAGTCCATGAACACACACACAGCACAACACTGAGTCTCTGCTCACGCTGCTCCTGTGGCGTAGCTGTGGGCCACGGCGGCCGGTACGGGGGATTCTGGGAGAATTGCCCTCGCTGAGCGAGCGAGTGCCGTTCTCTCCTCCCACCAGGAGAAGAGGACTGCGTGAGCGCTGAGAGATGGAGATGAGAAGCAACGCAACAAGAGAAAGGGCGTTAGACGGCATTGTGCCAAATCCAATCCCCTTTAAATTCCCAGCTCTTATCGGGAAAGCTCTTTGGACCTTTGCCTCATTTTACTGGCTGAAAGAACTCCTTTGGGGTGTTCCATTTGTGCCTGATTAAAAATCCTTAAATATAGGTTGCTGATAAATGCAGACTTAACATCAACATGACTTAATTGATTTCATATGATGAAGCTACAAACAGTTACAAGCAGTAGGATTTTCTGAAACTCAACAAAAATGGTTAAATATAACATTTCTTTGTGCTGTCAGTTAACTTACAATAGTCTATGGTTTCGATGTGGTTCAGTTAGTTACCGAATTAGCCTAATAAGCTAGTACACCCTACATAGTTACTAAGCACAATCATACCTACTATGTGTAGAAATTTGTACTCTTTGTTTTTTTATTAAATATTGTTATACATGTTTATAAAGTATGTTTATTGTGTAACTTTAGGCATTATGACACAAATATATTTATATCATATTATTTGCATCAATAAAACTACAAAATTGTAACTGTATCTCCATGACCAGCAGGACAACGCGAAAGACATTTTAATCAGGCATTAAAAAGAACGACCCCTTACATTCTAAGGGTCTAAAGATTTTGATGGGGGTCTGGATTTGGCATGACTTCGGATTGGAGGCTGAGATGGTGCTATAGCTGCACTTACTGAAAGGTGTAGCGTGTGTGTTTAAAGACACAAAAGCTTCAAAAGAGTGTTGTAGGTTTAGACACCAGATTGTAGCAGAGAAAGGAGAGGAACTGCAGTATATCAGAGTTCTGCATTGCGGCGTGTGTATGTATGATACCTGTGTTGCGTCTGGTGGTCGCAGGTGAAGTCCGTCCACCGCACTTGAGATGGAGTCCAAAGACGGGACGTGCCGTACAGAGGTGTAGTTACTATAGAGAGAAACCACATTATAGATTATTATATGTCTTATAGAAACATATATATACACACGTTTTATGTACATACAATTTCAATGGCTAGCTTTACATCGTCTACCTTGTTAACGCTTCTTTGACACAACTTACCTGCTAATGCTACTCTTGCGAGACAGCGTGTTGCTGGGAGACGCAGGTGGAGTCTGATACGTGTAGCTGTAGTCAGAGCTTTTAAGATCAAGTATAACCTGCAGAGAGAGAGAGGGAGAACATTTAGTTGAGGTGACAGTGTTTTCGATGAAGCTGTGATGTGATCACGCAGTACCTGTTCACTAGCAGGAGGCAGTGTGTTGGGATTGACCGTCAGGTTGCCCAGATCTTCTAGAATGGTCTGTAAGTGAGTGACTTCTCCCAGCATGCTTATCTCCTCATCCTGACATCACAAAGACGAATTCGAGACAATGTTTAGGCAGAATTATTATGTACAAACAGTATTCACATATGTACTACTAAAATTACACTGGACAATATTGCTGCATGTGTTTTACTACTTACTTTTCCAGACTGAATATAAAAAACATGCACTTTACAAATCAGCCATTACATTAGTTTGGCTGTTTACATCAGACATTAACATCCGTCTCGGGTGAACCAATCACACTTGGCCGTGGTATTCATTAGCGTTTACTCTACAACTTTAATGTGGTTTACACCTGTATGCACAGCACCAGTAATCAGATGATCCACAATGGATTTTAGTTGCAGGTGTAGAGGAGGTAATTGTGTTCTCACTCACCAGAACGGGCTTTAGCATGGTGACAAAAGAACAGAATCGTCCTCTTTCCTCGATAAGAGCTCGACACACAGCTCGCTTCTCCGCCTCCTCCAGAACAGCGTAGCGTGTGTTGACATCCTGAAGGGCGGAATCCAGCTGCGTCCTCACCTCGTCTTTACCTGCACACACACACAGAATTCACACTAAAATAGAAGATGTCTGGAAAACATCTGGTGAATCTGTCGCTGGTTGCTGTGTATGAATCATCAGTTTTCTTTAACAGCATCTGTAGTGTAATACTCGGTTTATAATCAGAACATACACAGGAGTCAGGACTTGCATTCATTTAAATGTTTGAACATAACATGAGATAAGACGTTAACATTTTAGCGTCATGAGAGGACAATAGCTAAGCTCTGTTGTGTCCCACAGTGTTCATTCTTAGCAAATTCAATTCCACCATCAGTTTTCACACTTCCCCTCTGATGACCAACACTTTTACAGCTGACAGCTCACAGCAAATGACCGCGCCAGCTTATCGAAAACCAGGAAGTAACCACGCATGTAGAGACATAGCAAAATAACGCATCTTTATCTACATATCAGCCTGCTGTGGTTCTCGATCACAAAATGCTTTGGCTCCATTTGTATGGGGGATATAACTTTTCAGCTCTGCTGAGGTCTTTGAAGAAATGAATTGCTATTCACTCTTGCAGCTGTGTAAACGTTTGTCTTTAACAACCACTAGGTGGCAGTACAGCCTGTGCTGTGCTACATTTTTAACAAGCAAAGGACTACTGCAAAATCACTAGCAATCAGTCTTAAGGGTCTCTCTGAACTCATTCCACTGACCAATCACATCCAGGCATGATGACAGGGCTGTGGTTTAAATTTAAACGCTATCTGCTGTAATATTATTTACTAACCACCGTTGATATCTAGAAACACAAATGCATATATAGATACAAATACAATTAAATGAATACACATAAAATACTGAAAAATGCTCAAATCTGGTTGGATAAGGTGCAGATAAACACACTTTAATGTGAGCACTGAAAACGGTCTTTGTTATACCCAACGACACAATAAAACGGTGAATTAATTTCATGAATAAATCGCCCAGCCCTGCACACAAAACAGTTCTGCTACAAAACAAGCTGTTGATTACAGCGATCTGTCTTTTCTCTGAGTGTAATGTGTGTTTAATATGTCAGGATCCGGGAGGGATTGCATTGATTGATTAGATTATGTTATGATGACTGATCTGAGATCATCTCCCGCTGTCTGTGTTGATCTCACCGGGCAGTTTAACATAGAGCTTTAGGAACACTGCACACATGCAATGAAATAAATGTGAGGTTAAATCACATTTAGCTGGAGAGATCCAAAAGATTAAAATTTAACTCAAGCCCCAGCGTGTGTGCAGCTGAAAGCACTGGAGAGGTAAAAAACAAAAATACACACAGTAAAAATACACACGCTACATTTTCAGCATTCCACTGACAGGAGACCATCATGACAGCTGTGTGCATGAGGCTACTGGAAGACACACACACACACACACACACACACACTATAACCCTAACAGAAAACATTGTATATTTTATTAGCTTTTTTGTTTTACAAATGAAGACATCATCAAAAGGAGGTTTTGCTCACATTTGGGTACAAATCTGTCCCCAATATATGATTATGTAAAAACACACACACACACACACACCACTGCTAACAACACCCTCAGGTGTCCACCTGATCCACTGCACCTCCATGTTGCCACGGTTACAAAATAACAGCACGCTTTTCATAGACAAGCCGCATGATTCACGTTTGTGTCATTCAAGAATTTATAACATTTTCAGATCAGATGGTCCTTCAGAATTAGATGCATGAAAGAACAGATAAACAGATGAACAGACTTGCATTGCACAAGCGTCCTGGTAACTAACTACTGACCACATCACATTCTGTTAACAGTGCAGTAAACCTAAGCAAACTCGACAAATCTGTTGACGTGCTGCGAGTGCGTTTTTAGGATTTAAGCAATTCTGGTCACGTTATGGTTGCGAAACGTAATTAAATTCTTTGACCTTCCGGGCATAACTGTGAACTTTAACCCTTGAGTGTAATGACCTTGTGCTGGAGTGTGTGTGTGTGTGTGTGTGTGTTTGTTTGTTTGAGACCATTATTTCTTCATACTGATGTGAAGGCATCCAGTAAGGCACCCGGGTTCGAGCAGCTAAAAGACAGGGTCAGCTGAAGTGTAAAGGGCAAAGGTCAGAAGGTCTATTGATAAATCCCACAGCTTGTCTACAAGATAAATGTACAGCTCCATCTGAAGTTATTGTTATAGGAGCTCTTTAAATAGGAGCCGTTACAGAATATATTCACATTTACATTTATGCATTTGACTGACGCTTATATTCAAAGTGACTTACAGTACATTCAACTGTGCTTTCTGAGAATCGAAATCACAACCTTTGTGTTGCACAAGCAATACCAACTGAGCTGTGAGAAATCTAAAACTTTCTCAAGTCAACAGTGAAAAATCTGAAACTGTTTTAAACTATTTATTAACAGTAAGTAACAGTTGTGGTGCCTGTTTTTCAAGCGACACATCAGACAAACATATAACTTTATTTACAGTGGAAACAGAAGAGGAAAAAAAACAGAGGCTCTTAAGACAGAAGCGTGTGTGTGTGTGTGTGTGTGTCAGAGACACATTCCCTCAGGTCTAGAAAGCCCAAGTGTTTAGAAGCAATGATGTCATCACCAAACACATTCTCTCCATAAACACATGATGAGTGCAGGTGTGCAGGTTTTCTGAGAGAAAGCCGGTTTCAGTGGAACCTCAGTGAAGATGATGATGGTTACCCTCCCCAGCCAGCTTAGGCTCTGGAAGCGAGTGATGAATCCAGCTACATCGCTACACTTGCATGCTAATGTAAACAGTGCACAACAAAGAAGTCCACAGCAGCAAGATTAAATGCTACGGCTTGACACTGTGTGTTAATAACACACTCGGTATGTAAGCCTACCTTCCCTGTCACCAATTAAGTACATATTTTTAGTATGTGGTTCAAGTATGCAAATAAGGACACAGTCCTGACCTAAACATGACATGGAAAGAAGGGGAAGAACGGAAAGCGGGGGCTCGGAAAGCCAGAGAGAGTCCAGGAAGTCCAGAGCTTCTGAAACAGAGGAGCAACAGTACTGGAATACAAATGTGAATCTGTCTGAATAATTCAGTTTAGCTCAGTCTACCACTGTAGACCTCCAGGCAGCACAAATGTGGGATATAAAGATGAATGGGCACTTCAGGTCTAGACGCTGTATTTACAGTCACTTTCTCACCATCTGTGTCAGTTATGGCAGTAAATCAAGTTTGAGAATCACCTCTGAATCAGACAAACTCATTCAGTTTCATGTCATGAATCAGTCCTTAAAAACTGACCTCAAGACAAGACTGAGAACTAACTTACACTGAAGGTCTCTCTTCAGGGGAGCCACTACAAGTGTGATGTGATGATTTTGATTGGTTTATTCCTGACTGATATGTAAATTACGTTCCAACAAAAAGCTGCAGCATTTGTTGTGACAAAAACACACGTTTTTCAATGTCAAACTATGTCATCTGTGATGCTCCGACTCATCGTTCTGCAGACATGAGGAAGAGTGTATGACCACAGGGTCTCTTGTAATGTTGGGACAGATTGACGTATGTGAGGAAGGATGGGGGGGATCTCGCCTCTCTGATAGCGCTGGAGTTTTTGGGCTATTCTAATAACAATGATTCATCAAGAACCACTAGTTTTTTTTTTTTACATGCACACATATACAGAAACTCATGCTTTATTCCTTATCATTTTCTGAATAAAAGCCCTTAAATGCAGAGATCTTTGTTGGGAGCCTCTTTATTTTCCCTTTTAGCATATTAAAACAACACTGTTATGGACTGTGTGTATGTTTAAACACACAGAAAAACTGATGTTTCATAAGTCATTGGATCACATCGCCTGGAGTGGTTGACTCAGTGTTTGTGTAGGGGTGGATGCAGAATAAAACACAAGCGCACTGACCCCTCTGACAGACGCTCACTGACTGACTTCAAGTGTCTCACTGCAGCCCACACACACACACATCATACTGTACATACAGAGAGCTCTCTTATCGTCTCCATTCTTCAACACCTCACCGCAGAACATACACACCACATCCCTTCCATCTTACACCACACAAACACATCAAAATGTAAACGATATTTAAATTATAACCAAATCTCTGTTAACTGTCTATTATGAAAGAGTCAAAAACAGAGGTTTCATTTCATCATAAAATCAATAGAACATTTCATCATAAAATCAATAGAACAGGGCAAAAAATGATAGTTTGCATGAAGAAAATTAAGGCCGTTATTGTTTTTGCATTCATTGTGACCATGATTAAGGACATTTTTTCCCAAATTCCCATCATCATATGTATCCAAAGATTTTACTTTTTGGAAGTTTATTGTGTATTTAATGGTGACTACCGATTCAGATTCATACATTAAACTGTACTACAAAAACACTTTAATCAAAAGATTTAAGTTTAGCACTAATTCAAGGTAGTACAATAAATAACACCATGATGAACTAAAATATTAAAATAAATATTAATATTTTAATATTAATAAAATATTAAAATATTTCTACAGTAAAGAGAACTGTGCTTTCATAAAGTCATAATGCAAATTTTATTGTCCTAAATTCACTCTTTATCCAGCAAAATATACCCTTTTTATTCTTTCAGGTCTGGAGTAATGTATAAACATGATCATGTTTTGGAGAAGTTCTGTTGCTGAATATTCATTCTTATCATGCCGAGAGCTTTTTTGTGTTACGCTAAACTATTTGTTGTTTGTTTTAATGAA
>JAZGTJ010004634.1:8498-30173 GCA_036877575.1 Botia almorhae
TTTTTAAATTTTAATTTTTTTTGGTCCCCTTTTTGATTTTACCCATATATCCTTTCGATTGCTGTGTCTCAAACTTTTCCCCATTTTTATTATTCTCTTTTGTATGTTGTTTTTATCCTCACAACATAAATGATCAGTCCTTAAGGTAACACGGTGGGGATGGCTTGGAATGTTAGGGGCCTAGGTGGCCAAATTTAACGATCAAAGGTGTTTTCACATTTAAAGAGCTTGTCCACAAATATTCCTTTTCTACAGGAAACTAACCTCAGGATCTGTGATCAGATTAGATTACGTAAACCTTGGATTGGTCAAGTTTTTCACTCAAATTTTAATAGTAAATCCAGAGGTACCGCTATTGTAATACATAAGCAGATAAAATTTGTCTTACACAATGTAATTTCTGATCCAGGTGGGCATTATGTAATAGTTTCAGGTCTTCTATACCAAACACCCGTCATATTAGTTAGCGTTTATGCCCCTAATTATGATAACCCCACTTTTATGACTACAATGTATTCTCACCTTTAGACACTCACCACCTTATTTCAGGCGGGGATCTTAATGGCACAATCAACCCAAATTTAGACCGCTCACAACCAAAGACATCAGCTCCTTCAGCAATGTCTAGGACATTTTCTTTGTTAATGGATCAGCTGGGGTGCGTAGATTACTGGCGCTTTCTCAATCCATCTGCAAAAAAATTGTCTTTCTTTTCAAATGTTTATCATGTTTATTCTCGTATTGACTTTTTCTTTATAGATAAAGCTCTTTTGCCTTCAGTTAAATCCACAAATTATTCAGCGATTTTCATCTCGGATCATGTCCCACATATTTTAGATCTCTGTTTCCCCCGACATTCATGTAGGCATGTGGGAGGTTGGAAGCTGAATACTTCATTGTTGGCTGACAAGGAGTTTTGCGATTATATCTCTAGGGACATTGATTTTTTTTAGAAACCAACAAATCAGAGTCAGTATCACCATTGCTTTTATGGGAAACATTCAAAGCATTTATACGTGGGAGGATTATTTCTTTTAATGCATACTGGTTTAAAGCCAGGAAATTAAAACAGCAAGAACTCATTGACAAAATTCCACATATTAAATGCCAGGTCACCAAATCCTGTCCTGGAGACAGAGCGGCTAAAATTACAAACAGAGTTCGACTTATTGACAACCAATAAGGCAGAATTTCTACTAAAACGTACAAAAGCAACTTACTATGAACATGGAGAGAGAGCTGGCCGTCTTTTGGCATCTCATCTTAGACATCAGTTTACTTCTCAGTTAATCTCACAGGTCTATGACTCCTCAAATAACCTTATTTCAGATCCAGTTAGAATAAATTCAGAGTTCGTTTTTTTTATTCTAATCTTTACAAATCAGAAAGCTGTTCGGACACTGCTGCTGTTCATAGTTTTCTCTTTCAATTAGAAATGCCTAAGATAAATTCAGATGCAGCCAGTAGCCTAGATGAGCCTTTTAGTTTGGGGGAGATAACCGCTTGCATTTCAACCATGAAAAACAACAAAGCTCCCGGCCCTGACGGCTTCCCTGCCAAATTCTTAAAAAAGTTTTCTGATCAGTTATCCCCCATGTTATTAGAGTTATACAATCATTCCCTTGATCAAGGTTTTTTATCATCATCCCTGAACCAAGCTTTGATTTCACTAATTTTAAAGAAGGACAAGGACCCTAAACTTTGCGGAAGCTATAGACCAGTTAGCCTAATTAATAATGATGTTAAATTACTGGCTAAAGTTTTGGCCAAACGATTAGAGACTCATCTTCCATCCATCATATCAGATGATCAAACTGGCTTTATACTGGGCCGTCAGTTATCGTCCAATATACGTAGACTTTTGAATGTAATCTTTACTCCGTCCCAGTCATCAAAACCAGAAATGGTAATCTCTCTCGATGCAGAGAAGGCTTTTGACCGGGTGGAGTGGGATTATTTATTCATGGTTTTACAAAAATTTGGATTTGGATCTAAATTCATTTCATGGATACGGTTACTATATTCCACTCCCTCCGCTTGTGTGAAAACTCACTCCGAAAGGTCTCCTTATTTCTCACTTTCTCATGGCACCCGTCAAGGGTGCCCACTCTCACCTCTCCTTTTTGCTTTGGCTATAGAGCCTCTCTCTATAGCCTTAAAATCGTCCTCAGCATTTTCAGGTATTTATAGAGGTGGAAAGGGATCATCAAGTCTCACTATATACAGACGATCTATTGTTATATGTTTCAGATCCTCTTAACAGTATGGATAGTATAATGCATTTATTGAATAAGTTTGGTTATATTTCTGGATATAGGTTGAACCTGACTAAAAGTAAGTGTTTTCCCATAAATGAGCTGGCAAAACAAATTCCCTCGACTATGCTTCCTTTTCGTATGTCTTTTGCTGGTTTTCGTTACTTAGGGGTTCATATATCAAACTCATTCAAGTCATTGCATAAAGAAAATTTTACAAAATTAATGGACCGTATTAAAGTAGATCTTCAGCACTGGAATAATCTTCCATTATCGTTAGTGGGCAGGATTGAATCCATTAGAAATTAAAAAAGTTTCCTTAATAGAAGATTAATTCTTTCTGGTCCTCTTTCTTTGACACATTGTCAATAGCTGTGAATGTCTGTGTGAGTTTCCTCTGTTGATGGTTTATATAGCAAGTGTCATGCCGATATTATTGCTTTCGCCTCACTGGTAGCCAGCACTTATTCATTGTTGCTTCTTATTGTGATTGAAGTTGCTTCCTTGTCCTCATTTGTACGTCAATTTGGATAAAAGCGTCAGCTAAATTACTAAATGTAAATGTAAATGTACATTGGAAATCCCCATGCCCTCTTGCTAATCTTTCCTGGTTATTTCCTTTTAGTTTTTGTGGTATAATTTGGGTTGGGTAGAGAAAAGGAATATGTTACGTTTAAAAAATAACAGGTTGTGCTGTGTTTCACATATGCTATGTATATTCTGTTTTTCAAGAACTTGCACAATAAAAAAAAGAATCACCAGCACAACACTATAAGAGCACACAACTTACACAGTCACATTGTCTGGTCTCCAATTTGGAAAAGGGCTTAAACTAATGCTAAGCTACTTATATAAGGCCTTAAAAAGCTTCAGATCTGCCTACTTTTCAAATCTTTTAGAAGAAAATAAACACAACCCTAGATATCTATTTGACACAGTGGCCAAATTAACCAAAGTGTCATCTGCCACTGACAGTTGTCAATACCATAATAGCGGTGATTTTATGAATTTCTTTAATAACAAAATAGACACTGCAAGAGACAAAATCACTAACATGCAACTGTCTTCGACACAAACAAATCAGATGGTGCATCATAACCTGCCCAAGGAGCAACTCCAGTCATTCTCTCCTATAGATAGGGATGAACTGTCAAAAATAATCATAGCATCTAAATCAACAACATGTATGCTTGATCCTATACCTACCAGGTTGCTGAAAGAGATGCTGCCTGTAACTATAGACCCTCTACATGGTATTATTAATACATCATTGGTGTTAGGATATGTCCCAAAGTCTTACAAACTGGCAGTTATCAGACCCCTTATTAAAAAACACAACTTGATCCCAGGGAGCTAGTAAACTACAGACCCATCTCAAATTTACCTTTTATCTAAAAAATATTGGAAAAGGTGGTGTCTTCACAGATATGCTCTTTCCTGGAAAGAATTGATATCTATGAGAATTTTCAATCAGGATTCAGGCCATACCATAGTACAGAGACTGCTCTCATCAGAGTTACTAATGACCTGCTTTTGTCAGCCGATCAAGGCTGCATCTCTCTTCTAGTATTACTTGACCTTAGTGCAGCTTTTGACCACAGCATTCTACTAAATAGGCTTAAAAACTGCGTTGGCATAAGTGGAACTGCACTAGCATGGTTTAAATCATATTTATCTGACCGATTCCAGTTTGTTGCTGTGAGTGAAAAGGTCTCGTACCGATCACAAGTCCAATATGGAGTACCACAGGGCTCAGTTCTTGGGACCCTACTTTTCACCTTATACATGCTACCTCTGGGAGCAATTATAAAAAGACATGGAGTTAGTTTCCATTGTTATGCTGATGATACTCAGCTATACATTTCTTCTAGGCCCAACGAGACTTATAAATTCACTAAACTAACAGAATGCATAGTCAATATCAAATTTTATTCAGATAAAACAAAAGTTTTACTTGTTGGGCAAAAACCCTCCACACGGAGCAACATAAAACACTGATTTATCCTGGATGGATGCTCTATAAAGCCTGCTTCATTAGCCAAAAATCTGGGTGTCATTTTTGATAACAATTTATCGTTTGAAAGCCATATTTCCAATGTTTGTAAAACTGCGTTTATTCAGCTTAAAAATATATCAAAACTACGACACATGCTCTTGAAGCCAGATACTGAAAAATTAATTCATGCATTCATGACATTAAGACTTGATTATTGCAACGCCCTACTTGGTGGCTGCCCTGCAAGATTAATCCAAAAACTCCAGATGGTTCAGAGTTCTGACGAGAACGAACAAGTATGACCATATATGCCCAGTTTTGTCAACTTTACACTGGCTGCCTATCAAGCACCGTTTAAATGTTAAAATCTTGCTTATTACTTACAAGGCCCTGAATGGTTTAGCTCCTCAATACTTAAGCGAGCTCCTCTCTTATTATAGTCCTTCATGTTCACTGCGATCTGAAGGTTCTGGCCAACTGTTAGTACCCAGAATTTGAAAAACAAGTGCTGCGAGTAGATCCTTCTCGTATTTGGCACCCAAACTTTGGAATGGTCTTCCCAGTGTTGTCCGGGAGGCAGATACACAAAAAAATCCTATTTTGTACTCACTTTTTTAATTCGGATACATATCGAGACATCCGACCTGAGTCTAAACACACAAATCCGATCGCCTTGGCCATAACACGTCACTGTTCCACGACGGATTACCTTGAACGTCATAATTTCATACATGTACCAAACTTGGCTGCAATGCCACCGCAAAATAAAGAGCATTAAAGCTAAAATTAGGGAGATAAACATAAAATGATAGTCTTTATGATAGCAGTATTTAAATAACCACTTTCGCGTTAAATAAGTGCTGTTGGGTGTGCTTTTGCCGACTTTGGGTCTTATATTAGTGAATGACTGGAATCATTTTGGCCGGGAGGTTAATGTAAACACGCGCATCGGATAAACAGTAAAACGAAGTAAACAGACGGGCCAAAAAATCGGATATGTAAACGCAGCCTAAATGCATTTTCAATCAAAATAAAAATCAAAATAAAGTAATGTGAACTTTTCCATTATGTAGTTTTCTCAACACAAATCGCTGATCAGCTACGCACCGCAAATTACGCAGCCAGTGTGATCGCCCTCCGCACCGCATATTCGCCGGATACGCGTGCGGTGTGAAACAGGCGTTAGTTTTGGAAATAATATTCTTTACGCACACTGATTATACCCACTATATAATATAGTGTAGGACTATAAGACTAGGATAGAGCTTTAGTAAACTATAGGTCAAATAGGATATAAAGACAACATTCAATATATTGGCGTTGTGAATGAATTATAAAATCAGACACCCTGCCCTTGAAAACCGAACAGAAGTGGTCACGAGATAAACACCGGAGGTTATAAGCAATTATATATTGTTATAAATAATTTTAATTCCGACATTTAAACGTTAATTAACCTACATAAACCATAAACCCAGGATCATCACCTAAACCCATTCATATTTTATACATTTGTCTATTGGTACGTTTAACAATATAATTGATGCTGCTATTTATTGTATTATGTCATTATTGTGCTATGTATAATGTGTAGCATTCGGACTTTTATTTTGACGTGCGCGTGTTGTGTGCGCGTTTATGATGTGATCAGTCTGGCAGCGTCGATGATTTTAAGAGCGGTTGGAATTTTCTAGATTATTTTATGCTGTTGTTTTGACTGTCTGCAGGGTTTTTGTAGCAGGGTGTTTATTGTGTGTTTGATGTAATACTGTCTGTTAATTAATAGTCGCGGCGTTTTACTGACGGATGAAAGCAGGATTATAACAATCTGATTTTATAAACACATCTGATCCGCGTTAAACCCGTCTTTATAACATTTACCCTGATAAATAAAGGTGACAGACAGGTGAAACACAGCTGTTGTGTATCTGTATTCAGTGTCTGATGTAGAGTTGCATCTCTGAATCAAAAGCTGTACACAGAGAGAGATTAGTCAGTGTAGAAGATCTCATTCTCATGGCAAACGTGACCGATCTGCAGACTAAGTACAGTAAACTGGCTCAAGAATACTCAAAGGTAAGATGACACAGGAGAAAATGCTCATAAACACCATCACCATCTCACCATTTCATGTTTAGTACAAATAGGAAGGTAGGCTACTTTTATCTGCTTGGGTTATGGTCAACCTAATAAACCTTCTTTTAAAGCTCAAGCAGTCATTAAACAGTTTTAAAACTCACTTTAAAGAAGTGAAACACTGATCAGTGTTATGTAGTGACGCAGATGTGACAATAAATAAATGCATGATTCTACATGTTAAAGAATCATAGAAGCCATGTGATATCATTTGATTTGTAAATATTGATATACCTTGAATATTGAACAGGTTTTTGTGAACGTGATATACCTTTGTGAACAGGTTTATTTTTATACAGGTATATTTGTATTGGCAAACTCTTCATATCTGTGAAGATTCTCTTTTGTAAAGTTTAGTTCAGTCATGTGAGACACACATGCAGTCAGCAGGGACTGAGGACTTCCTGTTTCTGATCACAGAACAGTCACATCAGGTTCTTTGTTCAGTACAGTCTTTTACTGCAGGACATTACCTAAAGTATTGACCAAAGTTAAGTGTGTGAAATAATAAATGTGTGTGTTGGTTTGTTAGCTCCGTGCTCAGAACCAGGTGCTAAAGAAGGCTGTGGTGGATGAGCAGGCCACCTCCAGCTCAGTAAAGGTATGCAGTCATTGTTTTGCTTCTAAAAGCAAAATAAGTGCATGTATGTGAGATTATTTTGGATTCCTGTGTCTCTGCAGGATGAGCTGAAGCAGAAGGAGCAAAGTTTACGGAAGGTGCAACAGGAAATGGACAGTTTGAGCTTCAGGAACCAGCAGCTGACCAGAAGAGTGGAACTCCTGCAGGAAGAACTCCTACTGTCAGAGAGCAAAAACAAGAAGAGCAAAGTAATTACTAGAACAGTCACATCATTATTAACCTACAAATAATCAGTGTAGTCATGAAAATCGTACAATCGTTTAGAATACAAACAAAATACATTATACTCTGTTGTCAGTGTGAAGAGTATAGGTACAAAGGCAGTTAGCATCTATCCAGAAGTCCAAATTTAAGTATAATATACAAAATTAAAATTTAGAAGTAGTTTCAAGTGGAGACACGTCTCACAAAATATAATTATAACATGTTACTGATATAACAACCTGTTAGCTTTTTAAAGATGTTAAGTTGTAGATTCTTCTAGATTGTCAACTTACAAGCTCAGAAGTATGTCGAAAATAACTAACGACTATTTTAAAGTATATTTAACTTATTTAAATTTGAAGTCTTTTGTGACACACTTCATGCTCCCAGTTGGTGGTGCTATAACTGTGATTCACAATAGCCAAATCATTGTGATTAGCTCACAACACCAAACATTTCTCAAGTATGATTAAATCACTCAATGTCTGCAGAAGATATGAAACACTTCCTGTTCTATTTATTGCCGTAAATGAATTGCCTTGCCATGGCAACACTGTTTAAGATATCAAAAAATATAGGATCTTCAATATCTTGGCATTATATTTGCCAAATTTGGTGACAATCATAGTATTCCCTTAGCCAGGGGTATTTTAAAATTCTGAGCCTGGAACTGTCTGAAAATCCACATGTGATCCAAAATGGCTGACTTGTTGGGTGAAAGTGTAATTTTGAAAGTTGTCTAGCTTGAAAAGAACAATACATGTACCACGTTCAGTTACTGTAGGCAAAACTAACCCTGTCCCTTTGGGCGTAAAAGGGGGTGCTACAGCCCCCCACCATGCCTATGTCTAAGCTTTTGCCCACACCTAATGGCTGACCACTATGATGTGTGTGCCAAATTGTATGCCATTTCAAGCATGTTGAGCGCCTCAAATACACTTGCATACGGTTTTAAAGTTTGACATGTTGCCATGGCAACAATATTTTGGATATCACAAATCCTTTTAGAAATTTGTATCAACCATGTCTCCATTATTCTGACCAAGCCATAAGTGAATTGGCTAAATGTAAGTTGACTTTTTTAAAGTTTGTTTTGAGTGACAGCACCACCAACTGGGAAGAGGAGTGTATGACCATGACTCACAATTATATCAATGTCATCAGCCCACCACTAATAATCATTTTGCCCAGGTTTGACACAAATTCCTCAGTTCACGCTGTAAATATATATATATGCTGTAGAAGGTGTTACTGTGGCTCAGCTGAGCATTGCTTTAGGAGTGCAAAGGTTGTGGGTTAGATTCCTAGGGAACACATACTGATTAAAATGTATAACTTGAATGTACTTTATGTCACTTTGGATAAAAGCATCTGCCAAAGAAATAAATGTAAATGTAGATATTAGAGACTTAATTTTTCCCATTTTTTTCCACAATTTTATAACCTTGTCATGGCAACACCATTGGAGATACCGAAGATCTCTTTTTTAATTTTGAATCTTCAGTCTCTTGGCATGATGCTCACTAAGTTAGATGACAATCAAATGAAATCCCTAAGAGGAGTATTTAGAAGTTCATGGCATATACTTTTTAGAAAATTCAAAATGGCTAAGCTTAGGGGTGTAAGTGCAAAGGTTGTTCTAGTTGACAAAAGGAAATATTTGGAGACATCACTGATGATTGGTTTAGAAAAATAAGCTCATCACTCATGACAACATGAAATTACTTTTTTACGAATAGGTGGCCCTGTCACCAAATTGTTATGAGACAGTCAGGATGTGGTCACAATGATTCATGCAAAGTTTCATGTCAAAGTTCTTTAAGGAAATAAAGTTAAATCATTTGATGCTGGGTTTTGTCATTTGTGTAGATGACACGTAACGCAATCCAGTATGTTCAAATATGTAAATACACAGGACCGGCACAAAGTTTTGCAGCAGTACTCTTTACTGGTCTTACAAACAAATCTGTATTCCTGAAGTGACATCAAAACACACATGGAATACAAACGTTGGACTCTATGCAGTATAGAAGTATAACAACTGTTCCTTAACTTTGTATACCTCTAACATGTCTAAATCAATCTTTTGATGCAGTAATAAAAGTGTGAACTATTTAAATCCTACTTAAGTGAAATTTACGTTAATGTTGTTTACAGTGTTTCTTATTTTTATGGTTAAATTCCTAAAATAACCCATTGGCATGAGATGGGGCAGTTGTTAATACACACCTCTTTCACTCAAGATAATGACCTTTAAGACGTTAGCTTTTGCATGGTATATAATTATACTGGCATTTAGCAGCCAGGAGTAGCAAATGCGCAGTAACAAAACAGCTGCTGTGGGAAACGCGGTAGTAGAAGTATTATTCTGGCTGAGTACCACCTGTATGTTTGTTCACTTCTTGTATGTGGCTGACTATTACAGATCTCTTTATTGTTGTGTGTTTTCATGCAGAATAAAGGGGACTCACCCTCTCAAATCAGCCTGCAGACTCAGAGTGTGTTTGATGAAGATCTGCAAAAAAAGATCCAGGAGAATGAAAGACTTCACATCCAGGTGTGTAAGCAATGGCCATTTGTTGCTGTTTAGTATACAAGCTTTCATTGTAAGGTGCTATATGTAAGGACAGGATCAGTGTGGGGTTTAAAGGCACGTGTAATTTTTACTACTAGAGGTTGCATATTTAAAACAATAACAGGCATGGTTTGATGACACAATGACAGCGTTTGTCATCTCCACTGCCAGATATCTATTGGACAGGACTAATAAATAATGTTTATGGATAAGATGAAGAAAATGTAAAAGTGTTACATTTGATCATGATTTTATAATAAATTAGACAGTGTTTAATGCTAAATTACTACAAAAACATGACCCTATATTTATCAGATTTAATGGTGGGGTAATGCAGCGCAATTTTTTGTGATTAAAATAGTCATTCTAAAAGTACATTTCAATTCAATTTTATTTATATAGCACTTTATACAATGTTACAGCAATACACAAAATATTTCGTAGTTTGACTAAGCAGGGAAAAAAATATAGAAACTAACTAGGCTAAAAGTAGGCATGTATATAACCGTAGGTTTACTAAGGAAGTCTATCAAAACCTGATGATTTGTCTCAGTGGTCGTTCCAGCCAGTCCCCCACCATCTGGTCTCAGAGTTCGAATCCAGCTGACTACAGGACCTTGGGGAAATGACAGACAGATTTAGTGTGGAGCCAGTACATCTGTTCTTGTGGGAAGTGTCCCTGGTTCCTGTTTACCTAATTAATGCAGCCTAATAATCCCTTAAGGGATTTGAGTAATAAATCCATAGGACTACATGTAGGCTAGATTAAAGAGGTGGGTCTTTAATCTAGATTTAAAGTGACGTAATGTATCTGCCTCCCAGATAGCACTGGGAAGACTATTCCAAAGTTTGGGCACCAAATGCGAAAAGGATCCACCACCAGCGCTTGCTTTTTTTTAATATAAATTCTGGGTACTATTAGTTGGCCAGAATTTTTAGATCACAAACATTTAAACATACTCACAGCATTTGCAAAAAGGCTGGCTTACTATATATGCATAAACTGACAAATAATAACGGATAATAATTCCCTAGTCCTAAATTTATTTGTGTGCTAGACCCTACAACTACTACTACCGCATTTTAACATGAATCTGTGCTGCCATGGTTTCTGTGGCAGCACAAGCGTAAGCCTGGTATAACACGAATATTACATCACTGAGAGGCGACAAGTGACAAGGAGCAGTGCACTATTTAAAACTGATTTTACTTGGAAATCCTTGTGATAATGTAAGTATACAATTGAACAAAATATATAACACTGCATGTTGTTTTTGGATACTTTAATACAAAAATCTCACATATTGTGCCATGAAGTTTCTTAATCAGGGCCAGATTTGTGAAATCTCTGACAACATTTACATGCACTAAAGAAAGCGGTTAATTCAGAGGATTTACAGTAACCAGCTATTTGAAACGTTTACTTTAATTGACAAATTGATTTAACACATCTAGGTTGCAGCCGGAGAATGTGGCTTGTGTGGCCATGTGAACACACAAGTGCCGTTCTTAGTAAGGGTGTGAGATCTTTCCAATTTCTAGTAGGAACCACTATGTCAGACCCTCAAATACAACAGCAAGGTGTTACTTAAAGACCTCGGATCTCCTAAAAGTTATTGCAAAAACAAAATGGGGAGCATATTACACTGTTTTAATGGGGCTGTATAGATTATTGGTGTGCTCACGATTGGATTATAGGAGTATAGTTTATAGCTGTGCTAGAAAATCCTACTTAAAAATACTGAATCCCGTACACCACCAAGGAATGAGACCGGAGCTTTCAGAACTTCTCCTATACAAAGCTTATACACAGAAGCAAATGAGCCACCCTCTTCATATTAGACGCCTGAAATTGTCTCTCCAGTATGCAGTTAAAATCAGTACAACCCACCTTACAAACCAATCTTTCATCCTCAATATTTGCATTTGTTTGAGGCCAGACCCAGTTATATCACACCATTTGGAGTACGCATCAGACCACATATCTAAACCGAAATCTTGATACCGTTACCCAGACCTTCATCTGCCTATTTCCGCCATGGAATTTAAATAATCTGTGCATAAATCTGGATCTGGGCCATAATAAAAAGGCTGATACTTTTCCATATACATATCAGCAACAAATTGCTGACATAAGAAACTTTTACCCTTCCTATGAACACATGGATATACACAGATGGATCAAAAATAGACAGTCATGTTTCAGCCGCAATAGTAATTGGACAATTACATTATGGCATCCGTATTCCAGACCAAAGCTCAATTTTTACTGCTGAAGCTCTGGCTTTATTTTTGCCTGTGGAACATTGAAAAGGCTGAAAAATGTACATGTCATATTTACTGACTTAAAATCTTGTTTACAAGCATTAAAGTTTTTTAAAACTGGAACATCCCATTATTATTGACATTTTGATTAAAGTGAATGAACCATAGAGAAACATTTAGAATATAGTTTTCTGCTGGTTCTCAGGACATGTTGGCATTCTTGGAAACAAACATCAGAAAAAAGTTGCCAAAACAGCTCTTACTGGAAGTAAGTACTGGAATTAAAGAGTGCAAAATCCTACCTTCAGACTTGAAACCACTACTGTTGTATTGGCCACACTAGACACATCACTCATGGACATTTACTTAAAGGAGAAGCTGCTTCAAAATGCCAGTATTGTAATACATTCTTAAATGTAAAACACACACTTTTGGAATGTCCTATTTTTAATGTTATGAGACAACGCTTTTTATCTGGAGGAACTTTAAAAGATTTATTTTTAAATATCAGCCCATTAAAAATTGTAGAATTCAACGCAATTCGTTGTGGAACAGTGACGTTATAGCCAAGGCGAATCAGATGCATGTTTAGATGCAGACCGGATGTCTGCAAATCAGATATGTATCTGATTTAAATCCACATTTTAAAGTGGCCCAGATCAGATACAAAAATCCCGGATCTCGTGTGTTTACACGTGCAGCAAATTTCGCTCTGTGTCAGATGTAAAAAATCAGATTTTTTTGTGTGCCAGTGTAAACGCAGCCTAATTTGATTAATTTAATTTGTTTGATCAACTTTGTTGTTGTTTTGTTTGTTGTCTGTGTAGTAAGAAAATCCTCTGTTATGAAGGATGAGACACAGACTTTAGATTCACTCAGTCACTCGGCCCAGGAGAAAGTACAGTTTTTATAAGTTCAACTTCAGCTTAAGCTAGACTTTCAACATGCGTTTGGTGAAAGCCATATGGTAACAGTGCAAGTTTCGGCTGTAAGTCTTTGCTGGACTGCTTGCGCTCAATTAATGTGACAGTGCATTATTTATGATCAAAATAATCATTGACTAGATAATGAAAGAATTTAATAAGCATATAAATAGTAATGTCGGCTGTGTTTCATAGTTGGTATATAATTTTCAGCAATGTTAATAAAAACTGTTTTGTTATCTTCCTTTTCGCAAATCAGAGTTTTCATTTACGTTTTCACAGTTTTCATTCCCAATCACAAATTTATGTTCAATATTCTGGCACAAACCTCTGGGAATGGGGCTTAACTGCATTTTGCTTTTATTGGCTAGTGATATTTTGATGGACAGCTCTCTGGCCCGGAATTTATCTTTAGTGGGGCTGATTGTAGAGAGCGATCTGGATGCGGTTAAAGAAAAAAGCATCACTGCTATGATGTGGACAACTGTCAGCAGCAGTTGACGGTTTATTTTTTGTCAATTTAGCCACTGTATCAAATAAATATTTAGGGTTGTGTTTTTCTTAAAGTTTTGAAAAGTAGGCAAAGTAGGCCTTTCTGTAATTTGAAACACTATTTTCATGCTGTATGGAGTACCTCTTCTGGGCTGCTCTTTTTAGGGTGCGAGTATGCTCGTTATACCATGGTGTTGAGTTGCTGTCATTTATCTTCAAGCGTAGAGGAGCAACTGTGTCTAAGGTGTTAGAAAAGAGGGTGTTAACATTTTCTGTTGCATTGTCAAGAGTCAAATCAAGAGTTAAGATGTTTATTATTGTCATTTAACCATATATAGTAGGTGCAGTACATAGTGAAATGAAACAACATTCGAAAAAGTAACCAATTTATACCACTGTTTTAAAGCTGTTTGAGCTGCGTGCACCGTAGCTGAATAGCTGAATGAACAATGGTAAACTGAAGCGCTTGTTATAGCAGGTTAATCAGGCTATATGAGAATCAGATATTTATAGAACATAAACATATTACAACTTGCATATACACAAAATGACGGAAATGCACAAGTTGTATAAATGCCTCATTCATTTATCTTGAAGTTATGCACTAGTCAGATATATTGTGGACATGCTCTTGGCTCTTCTTGTAACAACACGCTGAAACATGGCAAATAAACCCAAAGAATTCATAACTTTTTATTTATAGTACTTTTCTCTTTATAATGTTATGTGTATGACAGTCATAGTTATGTTGTGCATTGCTGTTCAAGCTGCTTGCACTAAAGAAGAGCTGAATGAACTGAAGTAACCTGAAGTGCTTTGCTGGCAGCTTGTTTTACTCAAGGAAATGCATCCTATAAGATTATTTAGATATTAATACAGCATAAGCATAATATTACAACTTGTATATGTACAAAATTATGCAGTTATTGCATGCTGTAGTCAAAATGTGTAATGTTAACTCCTGTTGTGGATGTGCTCTTCCCATAACAACGCACTGAAACACAGCAACTAAACCCAAAGAATTCACAACTTTTTATTATAATGTCCTCATTAAAATGTTATATACACGACATTCCCAATCATAGTTTTTAATGTTGTGCGCTGCTGTTTGAGCTGCATGCGCTGAGCTAAAGATGATCACTGGCAAACTGAAGCGCTTTATTAACCAAACACATTCTATATGGGATAAATCAGATATGCATTAAATAAATTACAATATTACAGCGTACAGTTGCACAAAAGGTTGCAAATGCGCAAGCGAACGTAACTGTCATGGAGTTGTAGCTCCATTGTGGACGCGCTGAACGCGCGCACAACACATGGTGCACAAAGATTCCACAGCATTATGTACATTAATGTTCACATTATAATTTTATGTAGCCTTTATGACAGACTTGCCCTTAACATGTTGCACTTAAGTGTATTGTCCTTTTTGAAGAGATTTCAATCATATTTCAAACATTTCAAAACCATCATGGCGTACGCACGTATCTGAAGTGTCTCTAAAGGAAATAATGCATTGTTTATCGGTTTTAAGATACGGATACCGATAACAGAAAAAAATAGCACTTATTGGCCGATACAGATAAGGCCGATATATTGTGCATCCCTACTATTAGCAGCAGTATTAAAAACATTTTTGAGATGTGAAAAAATGCAGTGTAATACAGAGATGTGTGCAAAAATACAGAATGTATGCAAAAACTTGTGTTAGCTCTAAGTGTGAGGATGTGTGCATTGCGTTATAGTCCTGAGTGTATGCAATTCCCAAACCAGACAGTGATGCAGCTGCTTAGGATGCTGCCAATGGCTCCTCTGTAGAGTATGACGATATCTTGACAATCTCCACAGAGGATCCGTCAATGTACAGCGAAGAATGGTTGCTCTGTGTTTTTGTGAAGTCAACAATTATCTCCTTTGTTTTGTCATCGTTCAAGGTTTTGATGCCAAAAGAGAGACTTTATTATTAAAGATATAAAACCAATCTGCAGAGCAACTCCTGAGCCTCGCTTCTTGTGCATACATAGTCTGCTCCAAGGGATGATAGTACATTCCATACAATAAGATTTATAACTGTTTATTCAAAAGGAAGTCAGGGGTCTTACTACTTGCATTCCTCTGAGAAGAGCATGTCAATGGCCATTTTCCAGCCTACATTCAGATAAACAGGTTATCTTCTGTGCATGTGCAAAGGGCACTGTTTTATGGGTTAGCACGGCTTTTTGGATTGAGTTGAATCCTGCCTGTTTTGGAGCTGTTTTGTTTGAACGTAATGAAGTAAAAAGTGTTATTGCTACGAACTGTTGTGGTTATTGAGTTAACATTTGTAGAAGAGGATGGCTGCTGCCGGGAATTCCAAAAAACAGAAAGAAACAAGCCTTGACGGTTACTAACGGCCAGAGCAAGGGGGAGTGCACTTGAAATTTTTCGCTGAGGATTTGAATGCTGCCGCTGGAATGGGAACCTTTATAGCAAAATTGGACTCTGTGTTTTTAAAAGTAAAGAAAGATCGACAGTACAAGGCATACACAGAGTTTCAGCGGATCACTAGAGAAAGTAGTGTTTCAATGGTGGACACATCGTCGAGTTCGAAAGTCACTAAACAGGCTACGTAAGTTCAAAATTGAGCTCCCAGATGTGGTATTACCCATTAAACTACTCAATACTGCTGGACTTGCTGTTAAAGATAAACAGTTAGCGCTTACAGCTTGCACCAGCTTTTCTTTCGCTGATATGAAATCAGCCTTAAAAAATTTTTGGGGAGATACGTTACTTCACCACGAGAGGGCGACAGTGCACTGCAGAGCGCAGATAGTGAAACTGCCTACTACACAAGATACTCAGACAAACGGGGAAACAAGTCAAACATCACACAACAACCCCAAACCGTGGCTCAAGGCACAAACCCCCTTGATAAATATGGAAGAACCAAATGTGCAATTTGTCAAAGCACTTCACACTGGGCAAAGGACTGTCCAAATAAAAAGAAACACGTGATGGCTTGAGGATTAAACAGGAGGGCTGCCTCAGAGTGAGTTACTGAAAATGGATGACAAACAAAGTGCAAGACCTTTCAGATTTGGTGATGGCAAAGTTGTCCACTCCACAAGGAAAGTTACCATTCCAGCTAAGATAGGACATACCAGATGCAAAATAAATACAGTTGTTCCTGCAGATAAACCGATGCTCTTAAGCAAGACTTCATCGAAAAGAGCAAGTGCAGTTCTGGATTTGCATGACAAAGCAACAATGTTTAAAAAGCCTGTTAAACTCGAACTAACATCTTCAGGACATTATTGTGTGAGCTTGAGAGATGACCGTCATCTAGGTGAAAAGGAGACTAGTGAGAGCGAAACACAAAATGAAAATGAAATACTTGCTGTGACAGAAATTAACATGACAACAAAAGAAAAGGACAGACAGACAATTTGTACATGCTTCAGCTGATAGACTAAAAAAATTACTGGCCAGCTCAGGTTATCACGACAATGAAAGCAACACAATCCTCAAGAACATTGTGATACTGTGATACATGTAGCAGATACAGCAAGCCAAAACATAAGCCTGTAGTGGGTTTATCTATGGCATCAGCCTATAATGAGACTTTGGCTGTGGACTTACATGAGCTTGAGCCGGGAGTATTGTTTTTGCATGCTGTTGACCACTTAATACGGTTCAGTGCAGGAAGTATTGTCACCACAAAGAACCCAAAAGAGTGAAGAACTTTAGCTTTCCTGTAGCTCAGTTGTTAGAGCATGGTGGTAACAACGCCAAGGTCATGGATTCGATCCCAGGGATTGCACATACTTAGAAACAATGTATAGTATAATGCAATGCAAGTCTGCCAAATGCATAAATGTAAATGTTATTCACTGCTGGATAAGTGTTCATGGTCCTCCATGCAGACTGCTTAGTGATAATGGAGGCGAATTTAATAATGACGAGATGAAGGACATGGCCGAAAAGTTGACATTAAAACAACCGCAGCGTACAGCCCATGGAGCAATGGCCTTTTAGGAAGGCATGATCAGACACTCGCTGAAATTTTACTGAAGGTGAAGAGGCACAACAACTGTGACTGGAGGACAGCCCTAGATTGGGCACAAGTGGCAAAGAACTCCCTGCACAATGTCCATGGTTATACCCTACCAGTTGGTGTTTGGGCAGAACCCAAATCTGCCCTCTGTCCTTACTGATAAGCCCCCAGCTCTGGAAACAAGTATGAGTACTTGGAAGTTACATCAGCAAACGATCAGCTTCTTAATGCTGAAGATGGCAGTGAACCTCTTGCATCAGTGTTGCCAGGAGGGGATCTCATCCATGAGTTGTGAAGGCATAAGACTGAAAATTGAAATTGGGTTAAATACACAGACAATCAAAGTGGACAAACCCATTCTGGGAAAATTCTCAGTCGAGCAGGAAAGGCTACTGGAAAACACAAGAACGGGTACAATTTGTAGTACAGTGAGCCTGAAGAAATTGCTGGCACAACTGGATCAGTCAATCTAGGACAAATGGACAATGTTCAGGCGATTCCATCTGAACATGCTAAGTTGAGCTCTGACTACAGTGAGGATGATATACTGATAGTACATGATGATCTCTTCAGGCCTGCTAAAACATACAGAACTCAACACCTGGAAGAGAAATAATGTCTTTGAGGAAGTGAAAGATGAAGGGCAGAAGTGCATCTACACGAGATGGGTGTGCACACTTAAAGAAACAACTGATGGAGTTGTACCCAAGGCTAGACTTGTTGCAAGAGGCTTTGAAGAAACAAATACTCGAGACCTTCCCAAAGACTCAACTACATGTAGTTCAGAGGCTCTAAAAATGATCATGGCATTCATATGTCAGAATAATTGGCAACTAAACTCCATGGACATTAAAGCAGCCTTTTTATAAGGTAAAGAGTTAACCAGAAACATTTACATTCGTCCACCACAAGAAGCGCAGAGCAAAGAAACTATATGGAAAAATGTGTTTATGGCCTAAAGATGCTTCTTTATTCTGGTGTAACGGGGTGAAAGACACCTTGCAGAAACTTGGACATCGGACGGGAAGAGCATGACAGTTTTAGCTAACAGTTCCAGTGAACTCCATCAGAGCAACACAGTGTGAAGCTTCATTGACAGATGTTGAGATGGGCATGCTAAAATCAAAGACTGGACAAATACTGTGGGTCGCCATGCAAAGCAGAAAACAGAAATCAGAAGAGGTCATCTTGAGGTTCTAGTACCTAGGGAAAGACAGTTCTGTTAAATTAGTGGTGTACAGTGATTCCTCAATGGGAAACCTTCCAGATGGCGGCACACAGGGTGGACATTTCATCATGCTTATGGGAGAAAATGGAAAATTCTCTCCTATATCCTGGCAGTCAAAACACATCAGGAGAGTTGTGTGGAGTACATTAGCAGAAGTGACTTTGGCACTTGCAGACTGATTCACAGTGCAGTTTTTATCGCAACACTCTACTCTGAGATTACCACTGGAGACTGCTCATGCAACAACTTTCCCATTGTGTGCGTAACAGGCAATCATTCCCTTCTAGACGCTCTTAAAACTACAAAACCGGTCAACGTAAAGAGACTGCGCCTAGAAATCAGCAGTGTGAAGGAGCTTGTGCACTCTGGAACTATTCAGCAGATTTTGTGGTCAGCCACCAAAGAGCAGCTAGCTAACTGCACTAAAAGCATCTGCACGTGGCCTTCTGAAAGCTCTTAGCACAGGCGTTTGCTATCTTAAAGACTGAATGGATTTACTTATTTTTTGTCAATGTTTAGTCATTCAAACTAAACTTATAAAAACAGCCGGGAGAGTAAGTTACGTTTTATCATCTGTGCATATGCAAAGGGCACTGTTTTATGGGTTACGTTTTTTTAGATTGAGTTGAATCCTGTAGACGGAGCTGTTGTGTTTGAACGTAATGAAAAGTAAAAAGTGTTAGTGCTAAGAACAGTTGTGGTTATTGAGTTAACAGTTGGAACAATGGTGCTGTTCAGGGAAAAGATGTCGGTGAAGACATCTGGTAGCTGGTCTGAACATTTCCTGAGTTCTTTGCCAGCGTTCGATATAGTGAACAGAAAGGCACAGATACAAGCAAGTTGCTACCAGTCAATGCGAAAAAACAAGGAGTTGCTAAATGCTAGAGTTGCTGAATGTTCGGAAAGATTAGCCTTTGGTCCGTAACATACTCTAGTCCCTACTCACTGAAACATCAACATTAAAGGTATTTTATGCTCTCTTGGGTACAGTATTTGTATACAGATTTAGTGCAGTGTTTTAGAAGTTCTCAATTTTAGTTTCAGACATGGCTTAAAAATTGCAAAGAAATCTTCAGAATGGTTACTCTATAGGAAACACGCATTCTTAGTTTCAAAATGTATAGTGCACACAAATTAACTCCTGCGTATTATTTTAAAAGAAGGACCTTTATCCCGCTGTATTAGTCTCACTCATGCTTTTTTCAGTTCTTTAACTGAAAAAAGATGAATGTTTATAGAATGTGTGTGTAATATTTTATGTTGTCTGTAGTTTTATGAAGCAGATGAGCAGTATCGCCGACAAGAGGCTCAGCTGAGAAGCCGACTAGATCAGCTTAAGAAAGAGTCTGAGCAGCATCAGACTGTAGTAGATGCCCTCACAAGCAAATACATGGACACCATTGAGAAACTCCAAAGTGACAAAGCTCATCTAGAGGTCAGAGACTGATTTTCTGAAAGATTCCAGTCATTTCAATGCAAACTTTGTTTGTTTAGAGATATTCAATATTAAAAAAATGAGTGGAAAGATTGATCATAAAACATTGTTACAAGATGTCCAGTAACAACTATATATACATTGTTACATGAATGTGCAGAAAACTGAGATTAATTTATGCCTCTAGGAAAATGTTCAGCATAACAGGACCATCCTACCAACTAAATGTCTGATCATGCATACCCAGGGTTAAGATTCAGTTATCTAGTTCTTGCATTAGGTCTTACTAGATCTCTCCTTTAGGAAAATTACTTGTCAGGTGCTAGTAAACTGTTGTGAGTTAACATTTCTATTTAACCACAAGACAGATACGGAAGTTGAGGTAAAGAACAGCAGTGATGATAGAGTGTATTTCATTTCAGAATGAAATGTATAGAGTGTATTAAATAAGTTCAGCTGTGCTGTCAATGTTTAGTCTAATTTATGTAATGCAGTGGCCAAAGACTTCAATTTATGTTTGCAAAGACCAACAACTAAACACAGCACACAGAGCTCTCTTTATTCCTAGTGCTTTTCAGACCTGTTAATGTTGATTTGTTTATGAGGTGTTACATTTTCTGTTTAATAATCATGTCAGGTAAAGGCTCAGACCTTGGAAAGAGAAGCCAAGCACTGCCAAATTAAAGCAGAGGAGTGGTGAATATTCACTTTTCATCCCAATTCATTTTAAATGGATTTTTTGTATTGAATAGTTTGATAGTGAATGCATTTAATGTGATTTGTGTGTGTTATAAGTCAACTGCACCTGAGAAGGTATCAAAATGAAGTGAGCAGTCAGTTAAGGCAAAACAGCAGTGTTATTCAGGAGAAAGTGCCCTTCAATGACACCCGTGAGTATCACGCACACACCCTTTAATGACACTCGTATTACACACACCCTTTAGTGACGCTTGTGAGTATCACACACACACCTTTTAATAACACTCTTATCGTACACAACCTTCATTAACACTCATGAGTAGGGCTGGGTATCGTTCCAAAATTTTCGATACCGATTCCGATACCGATACCCTGAATTCGATACCGGTTCCGAACGATACTTTTTCCGATACTTTTATTTTAAGAAATATATTTTAACAATATTACATAACACAAAATCTCAGAGAAACTTTGTTTTTTATTTTTTCAGGATGTTTGTGACACTTTTTACAGCAATGAAATCACTCAACAGTTCTTCTTTAGAAAAATTAGCATGTCTGCTTTTTCAGGGGACAGACAAGCCCGCTCCTGGCTGATAATGTCATAATAATATTGAGAGTGTGAGCAAAGCAGCAAATTTTTTTAATACTCATCTTTTTTACTGCTACATCCATGTTTGCTGCATTGCCCACTGTCCAATCCAATTCATCTTTCCTTTCTTTGTTCATTTTTACTTTTTCTGCCAGTGTAAATGGATTATCACTTGATGGTCTCCTAATTCCAGGGTCAGC
>JAZGTJ010004635.1:0-30166 GCA_036877575.1 Botia almorhae
CCCCAAAAAAAATGAAAATCATTCACTCAAGCTCATCTCATTCCAAAATCTTATTTATTTTCTAAATTATTTTCTTTAGCCTGTGGCATGCAAAAGCTCTCAAATGTATTTTCTAAATTTCATATTCGGTGTTCCATGGGGGAAAAGAAAAAATATGACATAAGAATGAGTAAATGATGACAGAATCTTCATTTTAAAATTTCAGGATTATGAAACTTTAAAAAGTGAACAGTGTCACAAATGATCGGTTGCAGTTCCAGGAAAGAATCTAGCATGCAGTTCCCTTGTGTGTTGAACATATGCATAGTTTATTCTTTATCAAATTGTGTTGATTGAGTACTGTGTCCACAGGAGTGCTGGACAGCCAGCGTGTGTGTTAAATTAACATGTATTGTATTCAGTCTTTATTGTCACGGGCAGCGTGTAGCACTGTGCATATTAAAGCAGTGTGTCAAAGAGACTCTGACGGTTTCTGTGGAGCCCATTTTAATCTCAGATATGGAAATAGGGCAACGCTGGCACTCTGACAAATACACCTCTGCTACTGGTGGAATAGACAAGCTGACACTCTGTCTCATTTGTAATTCTCCACCCAAAGATTTAGTAGTAAAAAAAATGACAGTCACATGCTGTTTTTTTAATCTGTTTACAGAATGTGTTTGTTTGTCTTTGAAACGTTACAAAAATGTTTGGTTTTGGAAGTTGAAAAAAAATTGTATTGAATCCTCTGACTTTTGATGGTATAAGGCAGGTTTGAGCTCAGTTTGAGACTAGAGATTACTGCGGTTATTTTTTAGGGAGAAGCATAAGATTTGAGACTGTCCATTTTGTTCTCTGACTGTCTCATTGCCACCTAAGAGAAACAATTGAGATGTTAAAGAGGTGATGTCTTTATTTTACATGTTGCCATTTTGAGAGCCCTGCAAGAGATCACAACTGCTCTGAATTGTTGCACAGCTTTCAAAAGACTAACACCATAGAGTCTTGATCTGCCTTATAAGTGGCTTGCATTGCATTTGTGACGTAAACCTTTTCCCCATTATGGGCTTACCGACAGCTTACATAATGAAAGAGAATAAGATGATGATGAATCAATTACTACACTCAGTATGTTCCTTTGTAGGCGGAGCTTGAGGCGCCTGCATACCGTAGCGCTCTCAGTTTTAGACAGCAGTACCATGCAAAGGTCACGATAATTTGCATTCCAGTAAGCACATGCTCATGACGCAGCAGCAGAAATATTGCTGGTTATCTGAAGATTGTATCAGAAAGGGAAAGAGTCTAAAAAGAGGGCCAAAATATGTCCTAAACGATCCTGGTTAATACATCTGGAGATCTTTTAAAATGACATTTTGGTCAAATTTTTGGGTCATCTGTCCAGACGGTTTCTGCACCCTATCACTTGTCAAAACGCTGTCTGTGTCATGACAGAGTAAGAGATAAGATTGTGGGATAGGTCCTGCCTCAGGCACATTCATAGCTCAGCAGTGTTGTATAAGGTTGCATCACTCTGCTCACACTCCATCCATGGCCAGAAATCCATCCACTGGTCGATACCAGGCTGATGTGCTGCTAATTCTAGCGCTTTCTTCGCCTAGCATCGGGTTTATTAGCGCATGCTAATATCCCCTTTTATGAATGCTTTTGAGGTCAATAGCCTATACTTAATAGAAGCTTAAAATATCACAAAGAATCAGCCTACTAAATATAGATGAGCTTACAGATCAATATTGTATGCTAGAGGCTGCAGTCAGAATGCGTTCCTAATAAGGGTTCCTAAAAGGTTGCTGGGCTGTATACATCCATAAAGAATAATCTAATATCTACAAAGTCTTGACTGCTAGAAGGGAAGAAATGGCTGTTTTAATAACCTTTAACTGAAAGGTTCTTTAATAAACCAAAAATGGTTCTTCCATGGCATCACTCTAAAGAACACTTTTTAGAGCCTTTATTTTTAAGAGTGTATTAACAGCCGGCACAATCAGATACAATTTTATACAGATACTGGTAATAAGACAGAGTCAAATCACAGATCATAACTCTGCTTTGAAGTCTCCTTGTATCAGATTAAAGTGGCCCTCGGTTATAAATAGACTTAGATACCTTATGCATGTACAATGGCTCATAGGTAATTACCTTTCAGAGTCATTAGTTCAATTTTGTACATTCCAACTACTGTCATTTATGGAACATATGGCAAAAAGGGCTGTTTCAAGTCTTACAGCATAAAACTTTTATACTGACTGAAAATGTTACAGTCATTTTTCATTTAAATGTTATAGTTTTAAAGAATTGTGGTTAATGTGCTTTTTTAATCAGTATTTTTGTTTTCATTATAAATAACTAAACATCCTTACAGCAAAATTAGCGTACTTGAGAAGCTACGTTGCATAATATTTTAAGTTGTTTTTAGAGAATATTTCTTAAATCAAGTTTATTTTTCTAACTCGTTCTGGCAAATAGTTCCTTTTTCTTGTTTTAAGCCTAAATCCCACAAGTTTTGTGGTGTGACAATCTTAGAAGTCATGCTTAAAATGTCACTCAATAAAATCTTATGCATGGGAGCTTATGCATGGGAGCTTATGCATTTACCGTATGTGAGAATTGTTTAAATCTGCTGTCAGTTCACTATTTATATTCTAGTTGATGCTCTCAGATTGATTTACTCTGAATGTTTATGTGTTTCTTTGGTTCCTCCATACAATTTGAATGTTTTTTCACCCATGCGTACTTGTAGATATATACAATATATTTTAAAACACTACCAAATTGGCTATTTTTTATATATTTAGCAGATACTAAGTAAAAATTCTTTCATGTGTCATAAGTACTACTAATTTCAATAATAAATTTTGGCTATAAATAGTTTTGACTATCAATAATCAGGTATTATTATGAAATCATTTACCATATACCCATGTGTTATGGAACATATGTCCATTGCACGGAATTGTGGGAAGTCTACGGATAATCTAAAATAAGTTTGCAGATACCATCTGGGACTATGCAGCGATGTAAAGTGTATCAAGGGATCTGTATATATACTTGGAATAACAAAGTATAGTTTATGCTCAGTTGTTTTTATAGTTGCCCTATCAGCTTATGTCAATGAGGAGGGCAGCTGTTATGTGCCTTTCACAGACAAGTGTGTGATATACAAGGGCAGACAATGCTGACAGTCTCAGCGGGCCGAATGATAACAAGGCTACAGGCTGGACACAAAGTGTTCTTTCTCTTTATTATATGTTTAAAAACACTCATAATCGTAATAATATCTCACTGACGTTCCCTGAAGTGAGATGTGTGGAAATTAAATGGCTGGGTGGTCAGACAAGGTCATACTGGTGAGAACATATTTCTTTCCAAACATAGAAGGACTCTTATATATGGACTCTTATATATGAACTATTATACAGTATATGGTATAGCTGCTTACAAGTTATTGAATTTACCTGTTTGCTTATAGGCCTATGTGCATAAATTAGTATAAACACTGCATATTTATATGGATAAGCCTGTTGGTCATAAGTTACCAGCTTAAGGGATCATCAAGATGTAGCTGGTTTGTTTCTGGTCCAAGGTGGTCTACCAACCCTAACATGTCTGACGGTCTAAAAGACGGTCTACAAAGTCTCTAATAAGTGACAAGGTCTCTTTATTAAACCATAGAAAGTAAATAAAAACATTGGAACGCAATTTGAGGGATTGTTTCAAAATCTTCCACACGCAGCCCGTTTCATCTGTCTACGCTTATCTCACACAGCAGCACACTGACAGAAGCTTGTCTGTGTTTACAGCTGGGCTTTGTGGTTTAGTGGTGGATCTGGACCGCAAGATCAATGAGCACAGCTGTCAGTTTGCTTCAGCAGCAGGGGAGATTCTGTTAATGTGTTCCTAATCACTGTTAAGCGAACTGATGTACGGGGTGAGCAGAGACTGTCGATAAGCCCAGTGCTGGTGTATAGAGACAGAGAGCCTCCATCAGAGCCTGCTCTCCCTAACCTCAACTACCATTAGCCCATCCAATCACAGGACAGAACATCAGTGCTTATCTGTCTGTATGTCTGTCTGTCTTTTGTACGCACCTTTAGTGAAACTATGATTAAAAGCTAGCACCGTGAGTGCTAAATGTTGCCAAGCTGTTTACAGTTTACCTGACCTACAGTCCTTATTAAGTAAAACAAAGAGCCCAGGTAAGGCTATGGGTCAGTGGATACTGGCCTTCATATATCTGTATTACGCTCACACACAGCATCCCAACAAAGCTTACTCTCTGCCTCCAGCACAGCCAGTCAGTCTTGAAGGTCATTCTAGCCACCACTACAGATATATAAATGTTCTGAGAGACACTGGAAAGAGAAAGTGTTAGAAAGGAAAATGGATTTTGATATCCAGCAGGAGGGCCTCTAATGAGCCGAGCTGCTGCCCACTCGCATGCCCTCCAATGAAAACAGATGGATCTAATGCCCTTGGGCGACCACGTCTCTTTGGTTGCGGGTTGTGCGAGGGTCACATCAATGCAGTTTGTGCCCACACTCTCTCTCTAATAAAACTGACTGTTTCCCAGCTTTACTTTTTGGATGCTAGCAGGCTGATTTGCATGTCTCTCCCTGGGTGACTTTCTCTGGAAGATCTGCTCAATCAGATTTCCTGTTATTTTTTGATCTCCACCAGCACTGTTTGTGTTATGGTCATGAATGATATCTCAAACTGTGTAAAAGATATGTTCTTTTCAGATCAGACTTACCCAGAGGAAATGTTTATTGCTTAAAAGTTACTCTCTCTCTCTGTCTTGCTCTCTCTCTCTCTCTCCCTATATAAATATATATACTTATAATAAATTTGGATAGATTTAAATGTACTGTTAGCATACCCATGCTGTAATACTCCATGGCTTGTTAGATTTATTAGTTTGCCAGTTATTGTAATATCTTACTGTCTCTCCTTATGAGGCGCAATGGCAGCTCGTCCTGTCAAATGTCTTCCTTGACAACAGCCGAACTGCACAGTTTCCTGTCGCAGCAGGTTACTGTAAATACTCCATTCTGTATTTTATCATAACCAACATTTCTGAAAATTACAGTAAGAGTTAGATTCAATGGTCATTGCCATGGTATTATTTACCTTAAAGAACTTTCAGTACCATATTTATCAAAATACCATGATATTAATATCTTATAATTGATACCATTATTTTTAGAAAAAGCAATCTGTTAACATTTCTATTCATTTCATTATATTCAATGAAGCACACAGTCCTAAGTCCTTCATTAGGCACTATCCTGATACCGTCTCCTGTAAGGTAATAAAATTACTGTGGTTTATATGGTGCATCAGACTCACAGTTACTTTTGAATGGAAGTCAATGGAGAAGAAAGGTGAAGTGAAGTTTGGACATCTACCGGCATAGGTTAACTGGCGCATGCTAACCAGCCAAACATGATAGCATGATATCACCGCGGTACATTCAGAGAAGGCGGAATGATTTAATAGTGTATTCAAATTATGTATCACAGCAGTATCATGGTTCTCTCCAGTGTTCCTAATAATAACATGCAAATAAAGCATTAGGCTGGTGTGCAAAAGTTTCATTTACATCATTCTGAAAAATCAATCTGAAGCACTAATATTGCCTGGGTAATTAAAAGGATGGAGTAAATAAATGCCCTCTGGATACGAGTAATAAAAATCAACTTTCAATTTTGAACATGAGTTAAAAGTTCCCCTGACAGTTTCTATCAGATGCCATTAAAATTCCTTGCAGTTAATTGTATTGACAAATGTCCTTTTGTGGAGCAAGCATGACTAATCAAGCTAATTTTCTTTCGCATGATAAAGCCTATACTGACTTTATATTCCTTTTATATTAAAAAATGTAGCATATTTAAATACAATATTCAGTTCAGATATGCCTAGCAAAATAAAGCTCAACTAGAACAGCATGGTGTTAGCAATGCCAAGGTCATGGGTTCAATTACCATATATATATACTGTATATAATGTACTAAGTCAGAATTTTTAAGCTAGGCTTATCTTGTTTCGAAGCTGGAGTGTGTGAGTTTTTGAAGAGTTTGGCTTTGGTTGAGTAAGTCCTGTGGTGTTATTGGTCTCTGTAGTTTGACATGCAGCGGATAACTCTGGAGGAGCTCAAACACATCCTGTTTCATGCCTTCCGAGACCACCTGACGATGAAGGACATCGAGAACATCATCATCAATGAGGAGGAGAGCTTGAACGAGAACTCGGGAAACTGTCAGACAGAGTTTGAGGGAGGTGAGTGAAACATTCCTGACTCCCTGTGTGTGTGTGTGTGTGTGTGTGTGTTAAAAATATATATGTGTGTGTGTGTGTGGTTGTCTGTGTGTATGTGTGGTTGTCTGTGTGTTTGTGTGTGTGTTAAAAATATATATGTGTGTGTGTGTGTGTGTGGTTGTCTGTGTGTGTGTCTGTGTGTGTTAAAGGTATATATATATATATATGTGTGTGTGTGGTAGTCTAGTTTCTGTCTTTTAACATCCAATAAAGCATTTACACAGAACTTTATATGCACATTTCAGACAGGTAATGGCCATGTACAATACAGATTTAATAACTTGTAGCCTGTAGTCTTTTCCCTCCCTTAGAAAATCATCATCAAGTCATAACACTGACCTCATGGTGCTTCTCCTGAGTTTATTAAATGGCTTTACTTCAGTCTGTCCATCCAGCTAAGTTGATATGGCATCAGCAGTGTGCTGCACTGATTTTAAAGTTCTTTTCTTATGCAAATAGTATATGATATTGTCTCTTTCGCTGTACCTCAATGGACACTTTTTCTCATTCTGTGATGAATATCTCCAGCACTCCTTATGGTAATGAGAGGAGGGCTGATGCCCATTCATCTGATATTCAAAGTCTCTAGACATCAGGTTCAATTAAAAGTTGAATATTTGGAAGCTTATTTTGTTATTATAATCAGACGAGAGGATTAAAGATGCTGGTTTGTTGTTTTGTAAGTGGGCGGCTCATTTGCAGATTCATGAGTGGGTTTTCTAATTGCATACTGTACATAGGGTCCACAGAGCTGACACAAGCATATGATGCACCATATTAAGACAGCAGAGGGCTTTTCATATTACACCTGGGAGTAAAGTCTGAGAAATTTGGGGCATCATCAAGCAAAATTGGCAGTCTTGGATTGTTTTGTTTAACTATGTTCACCATAACTGTCTTTGCAATTAATCTTTAAAGTTTGAAATTATAAACTCGTTGAATTTACCTACATATAGTCTGGCAGGCAACAAACTTAAATGACCTAAATGAGTATTAATGCCATAAATGAGTATTTATGTCATATCAAAATCATGTACTTGAGATAAAAACTGTAGTTTTACAGCCTGCAGTTGTACCATAGACCCCATTGAAGGGGTCAAGCACAAGCCCTGTTTCTCCCTGACCTACCAGCAATAACAGATGTTCACAGCACTAATGCAATACTCATCCACACCTTTTGTCTTTATGAATCATGAACCACAGCACTTGGGCTGAGCTTAGGTGTTGACAAGAGACAACATGCTGAGACTGTAATGTATTCAGAGTCACGGGCACAACCGATTCTCTACAACACAAGCTTTATGACTCTTTATAGCTGAAGTGTGTAATCTTTTCCATATCAAATAAATAAATTAATCCTATTCTACCGTAATATGCAGGGATATAAATAAGCCATTTGTAGTTTGATTTCTACATATAGTGTAACTAGGTCCTTTTTCTCATGAGACAAATGTAATGAGCAAAAAATTTAGGCTAAAGTCACAAACTGGTTTCCTTGCGATTTCGTTGCTGTTTAGAAGAACCAATTGAGACATTTAAGAAATCCAATTTGTTATTTTTCCTTCCCACACACACACAATTAATTTGACAAACACAAAGAATACCGATGTTTGCTCATTACCGTGCCTCCATTCTGCCGTAACCAGCCCACTGATTGGCTGCAGGGGGCGGGACTTGCAGACTACAGATTTGTCGGAAGGAGGACTGGAGTGGAAAATGATATCAAGAGGTGAAACTGGCATGCAATCTGTCTCACTGTGTGTTCCAGAAACACCTAATAACTGCCTCTATTCTCAGCCCAACTGCCACCCCTGAATCTCACGAAGCCCAAGCAGAGTCGCCACATGTGCTCAGGTGGACCTAATTTCTGTGTTCAGTTGGAGCAAAATGTCTCTCCATCTTGCAGCTGCGGAGTAACATGGTTCTTTATTTAGACAGGTCAGATTGTCAAATGAAAGGCAGTCAGCTAGGATGCAAATCAACACCTACACATTCAGTCGCAGCCGCAAGTATAAAATGTGGTTGTGTGTTCAGATTAGGATACATGCTAATCAGGGCCGATTTCTCAGTGGATGCAAGAGAGGCAGTTTTTACCAGATTCAATTTTCATGCAATTTTCAGGTCTTTTTAGCAGAGGAAAATAAAAAATCTGCTGTATAAACAATAAAACAAAAATATTAATAGTAATTTGTCTAAATCTGCACGTTCCAAAAGCAACATCAGCAGAAAAAGACATCTCTTAGTCTTGAATTTAATGTTCTCATTGAGGTACTAAAGCATGTGAGGGGGTAACTGTGATTGTCTGATTACACTGTCAACAGGATTGGTTCACTAATTCTAACCTGAATAGATCAGGCTGTTGAAAATCGATGGTCTTTAATTACAGAGTTAAAAACTCACGTTTGGCCTCGTTCAAATGAAAATGAGGCTATCATTTAACTATAGTGTGTACTAAGGACTTGATGTCTAATTATGTAACTATACGGCATAGTAGTACCTGAACAACCATTAGTATTAAAAAATATTGAAAATTAAAGAATATTCTTGTATCTATATTACTGTAGTTTTTGAAATAATCAGAGATTTTGATTTTATGTTAATATACAGTGTGGTAATGTTAGCATACATATTTCAGTATTGCTTGCTTGTTGATAGTTTAAGATAAACTGTGTTTTATAAGCCTGAAACTCAGAAACTGTGTAAACATCAAAGGAAACTGGAACATTAATTTACATCAAACTACAAAAAATGCAAATGGGCAGCCCACCATGCTAATGCTAATCAACCGCTTTTTCTTTCAAATAGTCTGTGGTCTTTGTTTTTTTTTGTCCTGAGGTATATTCATATTATATTCATATGCTCACTTGACTAACTCTTTTTGTTTCTCCATTTGTTGACTGCAGTTCACCCCAAAAAGAAGAACCGGCAGACATGTGTGCGCAAGAGCCTGATCTGCGCTTTCGCCATGGCCTTCATCATCAGCGTCATGCTCATCGCAGCCAATCAGATGCTGCGCAACGGCATGGAGTAGCGACACCACTGTGAGCGGGGCGGAGCCTGCATGTGCATGTCTGTCAATTAAGTAATTTTCTGAAACTAATGACACTCGAGTAACAAAACCAAACACCTCACTACTGAAAAGAGGAGCTTTTTATTCTTTTTTATTTTTTATTCTCCTGTTATTTTTCCACAAGGACCAACTGACACAAGAAGTGACACAGGAAGTGTACGTGAAGTGACGCCAGCATGTCCCACGGGGCCTCATCTTTTTGGCAGGGATTTAAAGGGCTGACTTTATGCTTTTTGTGACACCTCTGTTCCCTAATGCAATAACATACGGGAGTTCATAAGCACCTCTCCAGCGTTGCCATCCCCTCCATTGCTCTAGATTTCAGCAGGGATTTGCTGATGAGCTGTAACTAGGCTTAGGCCTGCTGTCGTTAGGAAGGCAGAAGTAATTGGCAACTCATTACACCTTTGCGACGGGGAGTTGCAGCATCCATGGAGACTATTTTCGTCTGCTATTGCCGGAGTGCTTTTCGGGCTCTGGGAATTGTGGCAGGTTAGGGAAGGAGTGCTCTGTGTAGTCCATAATTAAATCCATATTTGTCAACTACCAAAACTCCATGAGTCTGACTCATAGATTTTAATCATTTTGAATGTGTTTTGCTTTTTGATTTTGAGAGGAGAAATCTCAGATGCCATCCTTGACATCCTCGTCTAATACTTTTTCTACAGTGGGGTTGCAACGAGTCGTGTATGAGACTCTTGTTCACCTGAGGTTATATTTCCGGTCAATACGAAAGGGATAGTACAACCAACTCAACCTGTATGACTTTCTTTATTCCCACAAAAGAGAAATTATAAAGAATGTACTGGTCACTCTTTACCATGCAGTTACAATGAATAGGGTCTGGAACTTTCAAAGACACAAAAACGCAGTAGAGGTAACATAAAAGTGGTCCACACCAGAAATTTAGATTATTATTCAGTAAAAAGAGTTTGAACTACAGCGTAGGTCTTATTGCGATCCAGTGGCACTTTTCAGTTTAATCAACAAATCAGTTAATCTGTTTCCCAAAAGCTAGTATGAGTGTGACTAAGTAATTTTTAATTTTAATTGAATATTAATCTTTAACTTTAATTTCTTTAATGTTGTTTGATACTTTATGGCCAGTTTTTGCATCATCAAGGGACCTGTTGAGATGCACATTTTTCAGTATCTTGTGCCTGTAAAAGCAGTACTACAAGGTTCAGTATCTCCATATCTACAAATACACTTTATATACAATTCTTAAAATACTTTAGAGAAAGAATTAACTTTTTGTTTACAGATAATTATATTCATTCTCATTTTGTGGTGTCAGTCAGTCTTCTTTTCGGGTTGCATTCGACCTTCACTTCACCTTTGGCCACAGTAATATTTGATTGTTTTGCATATAATACACACGCACATTTTATTCCTCCTCTCTGCCTAAAAGCACCGTAGCATTGCACTGTTGATATTTCAGTAGACGTGTACAGCCACAGAAATGTTGTTACAGCAATTGAGATTGTATAACAGTATAGATTAATATAGGCAGTTGGTTTAATGTTCATGTTGATGAGGATGGCAGAAACTCTGTGCCTGACGCGTTTCTCCTTAACCTTTATGTTTTGTGGACGTCTCCTCTTATCACCTGTAGAAAACACACTGATATGTTCTTCACCATAATGTTTCCTAAGGTCTGCTTCTACTTTATAATGCATGTGAACTCTCAGATCTCTGTAAATAGATCTTTACATGTGTGTTAGATGACTTCAGTTCGTGCATGATAATTTGAACCAGTACAATCTGCACAGATCACGTCAGGGCTACAGAGGGGGCGGCTGAAATCAATTCATTTCTGCCAGCTCTCAGTTCCCCCTGAGACCCCTGACTAAAGCCATATTTGTCTGCGCAGATGTACTGAAGAGCATAAAGGTGCATACACCGCTATTAAACGATGAAAGTGTAATGTTAGTCGATCCCCTTTTACTCACTCAAATGTTGATACACGTGTTATTAGGACGAATGCAGGTGGATATATGGCATTCTGGTATAACGGCGACACCTGGTGGTGGATGTTTGAAGGGATTCATTAATTCACTGTGTATGTATATTGTCCTTGTCTGATCCTGAACGTAACACTGGCTTGTAGCATTCAAATATATAAATGATCTGGATGGGCTGACGAAATAATATATACTACGTGTTTGCATATTTAGATTATTTTGATCACCACGACGATTTGGTAAATGTAATGAATTACACATTTATTATATTTGTGGATGATGGGGTGGGTGGGATTTTGCAAGTTAAGGAATGTTTACCAAAATGGTGTCAATGATACATACATGGCAAATTATTTCAATTTATGTCTTTCACAGTCTTATTTGAAGACAACATTGTGAAATAACATTGTAATAAATGGGACAATGACGTTGCTTAAAGATTTTTTTATCCCATGAAATCAGATTTAAACTGATACAGTTTAAACCAAAACTGTATTTAAAGTGGAATGCATTTATGCAGAATGGAGACTATAGCGGTTGAAAATTAGGGTCATTTGATTTGAACTGTATAGTATTATACTGTATCACATTTACAGTTATTCACTTATTCAGGATAGATCTGTACACTTTGCATGCACAATATTCAGCTATATAGATTGTAGTTTAGCCTGAGCTTGTTGCAAGCTCCCCATAGAGGATTTTATTATACTATATACTAAAATGTACAGGATAAATACCTAGAGTTTATGCAATAAAGCATTTTTGTAATATTTTTGTCTTCTTTATTGATTTACAAGAAAATGACATATCATGTTGATCCAGATTTTTCTTATCTTGCTGTTCTAGTCTTTACTTAAATAGTTATCTAATATACTGTGCATTAGATCTAACAGAACAGACACAAAATGTGTCAAGTTTAAGCGTATTTTATGCCATGATGGGCAATACAAAAACAAATGATCCATTATTAGGCTGCGTCAGTACTTTGTCAGAATTTGTACATAAGGTACTTTGTACATAATGTAATTTCTACAGTATTCACGGTCTATAGCATTACATTAAACAAATTACCTAAAAGCATCTTGAACAAATAAACTATGTAAGTCAATCTGTACTACAGAATTGCGTCGAAATTTGCGTTGAAAGAGAATAATAAGATATATGGCCTGGTACGATGGATTTAAACGCATAATAATCAGGCCTCCAACGTGTGGAGCAGCGAGCATGACTGGGAGTTTTCAGTCATCGAGAGCCTGAAGCAGCACAGCGGGAGTGTTTGCTACCGTGTTGGGAAGCGCTCACAGGGTTATTAGTATGCATACTTGCTCTTTCAAGTTTGAGCAGCCTTACCATCGCCGAAGAAAGGGTTCTTGTATGAGGCTCTGCTGCTGTTTTTGACATTTTAGACCATCCTCTTCTTATCCTTTACACGAAGTCTACTGTTTACCAGCGCGCTATAGCAACAGAGAGATTGTCTTATTTTTAGGGACTGTCGCGATGTTGCGCCTTAATGGTAAAGCTGCAAGTGAACTGGTTATGCAGGGCATGTTTCTTCCCTTTTGTGTGAGCTTATAATTATATATTAAGATTAAGACAATGCCGCACTTCACCATTTTATTCAAATCAGTCCACTGTAAAGTGGAAGACATGATGAGATAAACTCTTGTTAAGAACATGTTAAGAAACTGTAGTTATATATACATTTAATAATTCTACATCGTTCTTAATTAACGTTGTACAATCCCCGACGGCCATTTTCGTGTAGTTCCTTCGCCTCTAGAATGACCTGGTGTTGCTTCAGAGTATCAGAATGAGGTTCAACGTAATATCACTACTACAGGAGCCATTCAACAATAGATAAAGCGCAGTTTAGTTACCATAGTTACTATGAAATTGTTTCCCTGAACATATGATCATAATTTAAAGGCGCACTCAACAAATTTTCCCTATTTGTGGAACCTGTTAAAACTCATTTACGTCTACATGAAAGTGAACTTGTTCCTGTGCTCCTGTAGCTCAGTCGGTAGAGCATTGCGCTAGCAACGCAAAGTCATGGGTTCGATTGCCAGGGAGCACATGCACTGCCAAAATGTGTAACTAAAAAAAACTAAGTCGCTTTGGATAAAAGTGTCTACCAAATGCGTAAATGTAAAAGGTTTTATTTTGTCAGTAGCTGAAAACTTTTGTGTGATGCCACATTCGCACCAGTTAAACAACTGCCATATCAGCCAAAGCAACAAAACCATTTCTGAATGCACCTTTAAACTGAAAACAAAATAGGGCCCCTAAATAACTGATATTAAGAGCCTAAAAATAGCAGATTGAAGAAAGAACCCACAACTCAGTAACCTGATAAACATTTACAAGCACATTAACATAAGAATAGTACATAAATTTTAATCTATATAACTTAAGACGTAATAACTTAATAAACTCAGATGATGTTTACATTAATGTGTGCATGGTAAATGTTTGCAATACACTAGTAGATAATCTATAGCGTTTATTTGTCATTTTGGTTTTATGATTGCTCAGTGAAGGACGGCTGACTAAGCCATTATGTACAGTAATGTGGATTGTAGTAAAAATGACCAGATAGTCTCCTGAGACAAAATTAAACATAATCTGCACTCCCTTGGCATATTGCATGTGGGTGATCTCCAAACTGGATCTATTTTTAAATTCCCAAGCACCTAATGAAGGCTGGAGAGTGTCCGAACTTTCAGCATGTGGCAGTCTTCTCTAAGTACTTTTTCATTGCCCTGCTAGACTCATTGTGTTCTTGATGGTCCACCTCTGGCCAGTGCAGGTGCGCAGAACCAGAGCGTATCCAAAGTTGACGCTGGCGGGCACTATCTCAAGACATCGTCCTGTAGCCCGGTTTACAATCGATTCGTTCTTTAGGGAAGAAGTCAACTCAAGTTAGTGACCAAAGGCAAAAGGACATGTTTACTCTATGCTCTAAAATGCTTTAAAAATGAGATCATTTCACCTGTGCAAAATGCCAAGTTTTCTGGTGTACGCTGGAGACTTTCTCACAGTTGAGGAGCTGAGGACGGTTGCTGATATTATCATCCACCATACAGGCAGTGTCTTCGCCAGTGCTACCCAGAGGACCCAGGAAAAGATAACCCTCCTTAGTGTAGCGGCCCAGCTGTAAAACAGGCCACAGAAGGGATCATGTGAATTTATTTAATTCAGTGACTTGGTAATTCGGTCACTGAGTCATTTAGGGAGATTTTGGCACCTTAAGCTGATGATGTGTGTTTTATAGACTTTGGCAGTTATGGCTATCCATAATGTCAATTAATGTAATTTATTGTAATTATTAGAGCTACAATGATAAATTGGTCAAGAATACATCACATTAATGAAGATCTTCATTAGACAGCAACAAAAACTACAGAATAGTACTATTGCTATTACCAAGTTTTCTCTATTGTCCCTAAGGTGTAAAGACTAGCTTAGACAAGATGAATTTACATGCTGGTTTAAGATCATTTATAATAAGGTGAAAGCTGGATGAGACTTTTGGTGCCTTTAGTACAGCAGCAAACAATGCTGGTCAGCCAGCATGGTCTATGTGATATAACTGGTTAAGCTTGCTGGTTAATTTAAACCAACAAGCTGTACCTATACCCAAATTGGGTATATTTTCTTCTTAGTACTTTGTAGTCCTTGTCATTTTTTATAAAATCATGCTTTGATTCCAATAATTTCAACGGCAGACATTTTTTAGGACCTCGTTCAAAGAATAGCTTTTGATTTTTTATCTAACACTAACAAAATTGACACAAAGATAAAAATTCACACTTGAAATACAGAGGTTTTCTCTACATAATAGTCTTTAGGCACCCTGATATTTCATTGCTTAATTGCCAGAGAAGAACGAAACATTGAACTGTGTCATGAAGGCACTCTCTGTGGACATAACCTATTTCCTGTCTGCAGAGTGAGCAGAGGTTCAGCAGAGGTCAGGCCTGAGGAGATGTACAGACGAGGGGTGTTTGGCTCTACCTGAGGGCCCCAGCCATGGCAGGGATGAAGAGTTGCTGTGTGGTTTGCCTTTATGCCCTGGTCCAGACACAGATGGGTCACATTGGTATTACGAATCTAGCACAAATAATAAAACATAAAATGAGTTAAACAACTTAGTAGTTTAACCTGCTTTTTTAAGTACCTTTCTGTGCCCTTTTGATAGTCACTTTTTGATTTGAACTAAATGTTTAAGTAGCCTTAAAAACCTTGAAAAGGTTACTTTACCAAATTCTGTCATAATTTTGTCAATGTCATGCTGTTTGATTTTTGGTATGGCAAAATAAGTAGAAGAATGTTTAAACTGTTTTTTAATACAATAAAAGTAAATAAGCTCCCTAAAAGAACTGTACATAACAGAACAACAGCTTTGTTTCTCAGAATGAGTTGGTCTTGTGGCCAATCAACATTGTGGCCAAGTCAAATGTGTCCTGTTGGTGTCATTTTTTAATAAATTGTAAATGAGACTGTAAATTGTAAATGAGAACTATGATGGATTACAATGAACAAACTGAATTTCAATCTGTTCCCTTAATGTACTTTTATGATGATTTCTGTCATATTTGAAGCATGACAGCCCCAGTCCCCATTCACATTCATTTTAAGTTAAACTTGGTTTTATGTTCAGGTGAATAAAGTCATGTGAATGTGACATGAGGGTGAATAAATGATGAATTAATTTTGCAATAACTAATCAGATGTTCCTCCAGAAAACCCTTCTCTACAAGTGGCAACTGTTGGAGATCCTGTCTGATCATTAGATGTGGCACTCACTTCCCCATAAAACAGAGTGCTGTTGTATCTCCTCATCTCTGGATATATATTGTCAAGGTACCACTCAAAGCTTTTGCACTGGAGTCTTTTCCTCAGCGCTACTCTCTGGGATATGTCTCCATAATCAATTCCGTGGTTCTGCATGAAAGATGAAAGCAGGTGTATATTTAAAAATGATGAGAATAGATACTGACACTTCTGCAGTATTGGGACTAGTTTAAGATACCTGCATTGGGAGATTCCAAGCCATATACACATGGGATTTATATTGATCCAGCCAGACTTCTGCCACACGGAGGGCATTTCGTCTAGTGTGGACGACGATGTTACTCTCGTAAGGCTTTTTCGTTCTAGCAATGTGGGCCACTCTGGAACAGGGCAAAACTTCCATGCTGCCCCCGCATAACCAAACCTGGTTTTGAAAAACACACACAAAGATCCTAATGCAATTCCAACTTTTGTGAGCTTACATTTTATATAAAGGCTCTCTGGACTGAGCACAAAAAGACTGAGTTATAAATGCTCTACTTTAGTGGAAAGACACAGGCGACACACTAACCCTAATTCCCAGCTCTATATTTTCGCCTCCATACACGTCCATTCCTTCATCCAGCAGGCCCAATTCCTCAAAGTATTCCCGGTGTACCACAAACGAGCATCCTATCATTGCGGGAGTCCTGAAAAACAGCTTTCACACTTAGAGTTTGCAGTACTGTTCTTTATCTAGTATACTGAATAATTAAGGCTCTGAGTATTGTCCATATTGACCATTATGTCCAAAATGATTGAATCCTTAAGTGTTAATTTTACTATTTTCTCATTTTTGTATGATATGGCGGATTTGTTTTTGTTTTTTCTTTTGCGAAGACTTTCACACTATGGTTAACCCGGGGTTAACATCTTTTTTAACCCTGTGATAAGTTTACTTTGGGGTTTGAAACCTTTGTCTTACCCTGAATTGTGGCGCCAAAGGCATGCATTATGAAACAAAGTCAAGATGAATTTAAATGTGTTTTAATGACCGGGAACTGTGAAGCAAACATTAAGTTTGTCTACAAACTTTGCCCTGATCTAGTTCAATGTAACAATGGAAATTAAACCCAGGGTTAAAATTGCCACTAACATAAAATTTACTAACATACAGTGACAAACACTAAACAAGATAGCCCAGGATTACATTAATCCAGGTTTAGATGACCAATATTTACACTAATGGTACGTTCACACCGGACGTGACTTGCGCGAATAAAACGCACTATTCGCGTAGTTGAATGCTTGAACATTTAAATTTGCATCATTCGCGCGTGCAAATCACTTCACAACAGATACGAATTCGCGTCATGGGAGGAGCTTCTGCCGCCTGGCCGCCAGTCTGTTCGTTGCAAAATGACTGATATGGATTTTGTTAAGAGTGTAGCTGCGCTTTATTTATTGTGGAAGGCTGAAAAACGTCTTAAAGTTGTTCGGCGACGTTTCTGGGTCCATCAGATCCTTCAGAGGCGCACCCAGCTTGGTGAGTTTCACTGAGTCCTCTATCTTTGTTAAAAAATTCAGCCTCTGCTCACTGATCACGTCACTACTAGAGCGAGCTCCTGATTGGTTACCACGGCGCGGAATTTCGTCAAAGTTCAGATTTTTCAACTCACGCGTTTCGCGCTATTCGCACGTTTCGCTCCGCCGCATTCGTGCGAATCGCGTCGCAGGATGGCTATTCACGTCTTTGCATTGACTTAACATGTAAATCACTCGCGCTTGCCGCTTCATTCGCGTCCGGTGTGAACGCACCTTAAGTATGAAAAGTCCTGTAGAATCATACCTGATAGGTGCGGATGTGTCCCCTTCATCCCACCACTGTTTGGGTGCACTAATATACATACACCAGAGCTCCCAATTATAGCCATGACCGGAGTTCTCGTAGCGTTCCAGCTCAAATGTCCCCTCTTTAATGTTATCTATAGACGGGAGAATGATCCTCTTAGGATTGTCCTTGATTCTAGACAGAACTGGTTCAGCCCTGGTGAGGGGTTGCAGAGGTTAGATCATTATAAGCAAAGCTGTGATATTACACACTACTAGCTTTTCCAGCTGTGCAGCTGGTTATAAATGTGTTGCCTCGTTAAGTCATGAGGATTGGGCACCCATGATTTAAACCAAATTGGAAAATGCATGTGAGAATGAGAGCATCTATAGAATCAGGCAATTTTCTCACCATGCAGGGGTAAACTCAACATGGGCATCAAAGAACCCAGTGACCTCCCCAGTGGCCACTTTCCAGCCCTCGATGCGAGCACGGATTAGCCCCTCTCTCTTCTGATTGCGCACTATTTTGATAAGACCGGGGTAGCGCTTGTTGACATACTCCTCTAGTGGTCCTTTCAGCTGTTCTGTCATGCATACACACAAACACACACAATCAGTAAAAACGGAGAAATTGCATTTCATGGTGCATGCCTGCTCTCTCTGCATCAGAGAATGCGTCTGTTATGCCAAAACCATCCCCTTGGAAAACGTTTTCTTGGAAAGTGTTCGCCATCCCTGCGTTAAACACTGTCTTTAGAAACAACCGGTGAATCATTGACATTATGAGGACAGAATTGGGTGTGTTAGTTGTCTGCCCCTTTATTTCAGCAACTGCAGGCTTTTCCCCATGCGCTGATGGACGGCTGGCCCTATGCCACCGGCTCATGCCAACTGTGTGATGGAAATTGTCTCTCTGGGAAAGCTTGAACACACACTCTGATACAATAGACAGGCAGGGCCATGCAAGACATAAGTAAAGAATCCACTTGGCAAGTTGTTCTGGGTTATCTGTGTTGACACAGTAAACTGCAGATTACACCTTTTCTCTACTTTTTGCACATTTTACAGGCTTGCAGTAATATTGTAGGCTTAAAAAATGATTTCTCACCGTCATCACTGTTGTCATCCACCAAGATGATCTCCTTTAAGAGATGGGCTGGAGTGTGATTGACAGCGGAATGGACCGAACGCAGAATGACAGACAATGCCTCATTTACAAAGATGAAGATGATGGAGATCTGTGGTAAGTCACGGGGATAGATGGTCTTTTTACATCTACAAAAAAGACATATACATCACATACATAAACTCATACTGTAAATGTTGATACCGTTGACTGTAACAATTATAAAGCTCAACGTGGCTCAAAAAATAGTGTATTTAAAAAACTGGTTATAGTTGAATTTGGAAACAATAAATGTCACTTTCCTGTACAACTTTCCTCTTTTCTTTTCCTGCTCAGTGAACTGGTTCTATCTTGCATGACTGTAGTTATAAAAATAGGTTGAATGATATCTTCACAGTTAAAATAAAATGGACTCACTTGCTGGGCCGAAAATCTGGAATAGACCTATCCAAAGAGATTTTGTCACTCAGAAATGCATTGTAGCCATATTTCTCCCTTATGTATTTGGCCTCCTTTTCTTCAGTCGGCAAAAGTGTAGCTGGCAGTCCTCCTTTACCCCGGCCACCAAAACCTTCAATGAGGCCAAGAGACTTGGACAAACCTGTTCATAATTGGTTCATTAAAAGGTTTTTTATGTTGTGTCTTAATTGCATGGTTAAATACGAAAGAAAAAATAGATGTGGTTCAACACCTTTGAGCATTCTCACACACAATGATAGAATAAATGATGGTTACATTTCATATCAGTGTGCAATTGTAACAGATATCTGTTGCTGCTTGCAATTGCAGACTTGCATTATTGATGCAATTGCATTATATTAACACAGATACTAAAAGGTGAAAGGACCCCCTAGTATACAGATGATAATCACAAAATTTTATTGCTACATGGTATGCAAAATTAATGATAAAAGACGTTTGTTCTGGTTAACAATCATGTAAATATAAATGCAGCCACACAATTAGGCAATACCAATGGTAGGGTATTATGTTTGCACCGCAAAAGGTTGTAGGTTTGAACCCCAGGGAACACACACTATTTAAATGTATACTTTAAATGCACTGCAAGTCCGTTTGGAAGGTAAATATAAGGTACGCTCTCTCACCATATAAATACTTCTACAGGCAAACAAACACTTTTGCTATGCCAAGATATTTTTAGTAATAACATGTGAAATGCGTCACCGTTCAGTTGTCTGTACACGACGTCTTCCAGTGATCCCAGTCTCTTTAAGAGGACATCATGAGCGATGCTGGGCGCCTGAGCAGATCCATTGATGCGCGTCTGTATGCGCATATCAGCAGCCGGTGGTTGAGCTCTGATTGCGCGTAAATTGCACTTGCCCCAGAAAGTGATGAATCCGGCCACCACAAGCACGTTCAGCACCAGTAAGACTTTCCATCTTCTCGTCACAAAAGCCATGAAATATCTGGATGTCCTGAATCCAAACCGCATCTTGGGGGACACGCATTGATTTAACTCATGTTGTATACGGAAATGACGGGAACTGATGGAAAACCTTACGTGCTGCCCACCTTGATCATTTAGTGCACTTGTTTTAATGACAACAGGCGCGTTTGTTCGAACCTTGATAAATGCCAAAAATGCCGCCCCAAACGCGCATTTAATGCCACGGTATGCTATCTAGGTAGGCAGCACAGTAGGTAGAGGAGACACAGTGCTTTTGCGTTTTAAACTTAGAACAGAATAGATAAAACTGACCAAAATATGGTTTAGCGAAGCAATAACAAATTATACGTTGCAAAGCGTAGACTGCCTGAATTTTATAGTAAGCAACATGGATACATTATATACCACTTACCATTTCTGACTGGTAAAATGCATCTTGCACTTGAGCATAGCGAAGCCTGTCCGTGTGCTTTCATCCGTATTGATTTAGAAGTCACATGATCTTATTAATAAAATCCACACAGGAAATGTATTCGCATACTTCAAAAAGTCACAGCTAACGGTTGTAAATTTCAGTCATTCATCATAATAGCACCTGTCAGTCAAATCAAAGAAGCCTTCAATGACGAACACAGTTGTCCCCTGCTGGAAATGTCAGGAGGTCTGATTTTCCCACGATCTTCTTCTATCGCTTTAGGAATCGTGCGTATTTGCCCTGGACAAGCAGATCTGAGATCCTTCTACTTCAGCTATGAGACTCCACAGACGCAACATCTTCTCTAACGGGATTCGGGATAACATAAAACCCAGCGTTCATTACCGATATATGAATTTAATAACACTGTGATGGGCGTTATCACCTTATCACGAATAGTAGCCCGCATGTTCTGCCATCCGCACTGTTTTCTGCTGTTAATGTGCCCTTTTAAATCGTTCTGTCTAGATAATGCTGTATAGCGCCTCAGCTGAGATAGGTAGAAAACACGGCATGGATCGTTCGTAAGGAGAAGATAAGGAGGCTAAGTTTAGTGGGTTGACAGAGATTTCTGACACTTGCCGTTTAACTCATTTTGTGTACACATCCAAAGATGTTGAGCAACAGCTTTACATAACTTATTATTGTATTAGTTTTTCACTTTCATTAATGGATCATTTGGTAATATATATTCAAATTGGTAAAATATAGATAGAGATCATTAAGATAATAATAAATATTATATGTTAAATCATATAACAGAGATAATGGACTTACGTTCACTAATTAATTTATTAAACATTATATAATGATCAACAGTTCACTAGTTAATGTAAATAAAAGGCTTACAAATGTTGTGAAAATTTCAATTTACATATGGTCATGGACTTTTTATAAATCAGATGTTATACAGTGATTAACAGCATAACTCATTTTAATAACTCATAATCATGGCCTGTATTGGTCATACATTTCTTCTTCTTCTTTTACTTTTTATACATTTGTACAAATCGTTTATTAATTAATTGTTCCGGGTTTTTGCAGTGCCTAGTCTACAGTTTATACTAGTCATCATTTGTGAAGATTCATTTATATTACTAAGAAATGTTTTTATAAATTATTAAGTGTTTAGTAGTACGTGCATTGGAGTACTGTGGAAACTTTACAGTGTATTGGGTGGCTAGTTAGCAAAATCTTTGTAAAATCACAGGCTAATTCTTAAAATTTTGGAGGGTCAATGATGGCTAATTCAACACCATCAGGGTCACATGTGAAAAAAGAAAAGTGTACTGATGTATATATATGAAAGGAAAAATGTTTTGGAAAAAGAGAGTGCACTATTTTTTCTATAGGCAGGACTGGTTAGATTACTTGAGGATTGTAAACAGTTACTGATTATAAACTACATTACAAAATTTGTAGTAAGTAACAATCCCTTAGATTACATATTTTTGGTAATGGAATTTGACTACCTTTCGATTACATTAAGATAGCTTTTTTGTATTCATCATGAGAAAGCCTGGACTATAACTTAAACTTTTTCATCGTATAATAACTTTCAGTAAATAAATACAGTGGTTGTGAGTAAATCTGTCAACATGTAAAATTAAAAGGAATCATTCAAACATAGATTAACAAATAAGATGTTAATGACTGTAAAATGTTAAATAAACTCAAAATTTAAGTGATTAATGTTTAGTTAGTTTCATCATTTAATAAAAATTATTATTAAGCGTTACCCCAAATCTTTTTCATCTCAATGCTGTTTTCCAAACAATGAAAATCAAGGGTGTTAAAAATAGCATTGTTCTCTATATTTCGAGTTATGTAACTTTGTCATATGTCACTTTGCTATGTGTCAGTTCAAATGCATTTCATGTAAAGTCAGGTCAAATGTATAGGTCACCTACAGATAACTGAACAAATGAAATGTATTCAGAATGTTTGTAGTTGTCACTTTAAATGTATATTTTAATGCATGAGTGGATTTTTCAGTGGGTTTCCTCTCTGTTGCACCTTTAAATTCCATGGGTTAGGAGAAAATAGGTCACCCACATAGCCTGAGGAACTGATGTGCCTGGCTGCATAGCAGTAACTTCAAAGATCTCAGCACTCATGTAATTCCCTCCTCGAGTGTCCACTCTACACACAACTGTATCATGCAGTTATATGTAGTCTTTCACAGTATGAGTCTGACATTCCTGTTTCTGATTACTTCGTAAACAGGAAGTGGCATGATGAGGCTAAATGCTTAGATGAAAGCAAGGACAACTGCCCCCCCTCCCCCACCACCACCAAAAAAAGCACTAAACATAATCCAGGAGGCCACACCCAAAAACAACACCATGTTATGGGTATGTTCAGTCTGATGTGATAAGGATAATGAACCAGACCCAAGTCAGATACTGCTTGATTGAAATTTTGAATCCAGATTAAAATCAGAATTTACACTGTTTTCTGTTGTTGGTCTATTCATCAGAGTGTTATTCCAATTAAAAACAGAATAATCTTTCATCAAAATGTATTTACTTGCCTTTGTATTGACTTTACTTTTCGAGTGATTGGCTTACTGTATCTCCTTACTTTTTAAACTCAATACATGATGAAAAAAGTCCAGCCATACATTTTTTCTCTTTGAATGCCCAGACTTGAAAATACATCCGATTTACAGCAAAATAGTCGCACATGACTTTTTCTGTTGACTAATATATTTGAGAATTTCTGTACGACTGATGGCTAGGGCTCTATCTAGACAAAATTTCAGCATCCACAGGACAAGCAAACTGAAACAACATTGTTGAATAGTGTAAACCTAGTTAAATGGTTAAAAGTATTACATATGATTTAAAGACAACTGACTTATTTTCTTATTAAAGTTTGGAGTTTGGAATAGTTTATCCACAAATGATTGCTGGTCCATTGTTTGTCTTTCTTTTCCTGGTAAGTAGTTAAAAGGTTTATTTGTGGTGTTAAACAAATGGTAAAAAGCTCTAATTTAGAAATCTTGAAGGAGAGTGACAAGGGTGGAATTGAGACAGCAGGTATTCATGGGTAAAATTGCGAGTTTGTTTCTCATCTGGGACAGTAGTAAATGAGGTCAGGAGCAAAGTGGGTGGTAAAACAGGGCGATGTTGAGGTCAAAGAATGAGTTGCTGATAGTTGCTACTTTGTTCTCAAAGTAGGTGATGAAGTTTACAGAGTTAAGTGATGACAGCAGAGGTGTGTGGGGGGAACGAGGAGATGTAAAACAGTGAGCGTGGGATGGAGATCCAAGTGTTGATTCTGGAACAGAAATACAAGTGTTGACTGATGTCAGAGAAGAGGTTGCAGAGAAGGGTATGGTGCCTGTGTTGCGTGCAGGGCTGGATCAAGGTCTTGTGCTCTTTGAAGCATCTGCTCACAGTTTGGCATCTACAGAAATTTTCTGAACAGCACAGGGTCAGAGGGCTGTGAGATTGTTGTCTGACTGCTGATCGATAGGTGTGTTGATGTTACAAATAACAAAATACAATTTGAACATGCCTTGTAAAAAATACTTTTAATGTTGACCTACATATTATTTGGTAAAAAGTGAAATATAAACATGATCATTTAAATCCTATAAAATGAATAATACTAAATGTATTACAGTATTTATTTGTGCTGCAAAAATAGTTCTTTCACTGTCTTGCCATTTATTTATATCCTGTAGGCTATGGTTGTTTTTAAAGTTAGTTTCAGCCTGACATTGCCAGCTCATCTGTCACAACAGCCTAAATATGAACAATAATATGCTGTCACGACCTGTCAGGGAACAGTTTCAAAATCTGCACCCATTTTAGTAGGCTAGCGTACATCTACCTCAGCCATTTGTTAAGTTTGCTCCTTAAATTGCTTACAAACGCAAACCCAGTTTGCTGGCTGTAATACTTAAGGTAAGAGACTATTATTCTGCTCTTTGACATCTTAATTTTAATCACTGAAAGAATTAAAATGTTTATTTTTACTATTGAATATGTGTTTTGACCCGGTTTCAACTGTCTGTATCCAGCAGTATTACTAATATTAGCCTGCAATTTTAAAACCATTGTTTCCAGAGGCTGGTTGCAAATGTTTACATTTTTATCAGTTAATTGGAAGACTCAATTTGTTTATTAAAGAAGATACATTATACAAAATCGTATTTAAGTAATTACACTAAAACAAAACTTTCAGGTAAATTAATTTGTATTGATTTGCCTGTATACATGACAAATTGAAATCATTAGGTTCTGTTAGGATGTTCCTCAGATTTTCTCACCAACACTCTGGAACAAGTAAAAAACTACAGGGACGCAAGTATGGAAATTAATTTCGGATCATCTGAGGATAATCCTAAAAGTCTAGTGGTGGAGTCTGTCTTTTTGGTATGTGGGTGCATATCAAAGAGGACATCAATGGAAAAGAACCCCACATTATTCATGACATATTTATTTATTTGCCTGAAGCTAATGTATTTTTCCTAATAATATGGCAGTATATTCTCAAGCCTTTCCTGCTTAGCTGTTTAAAACATGATTTTTCCAACATATTCTATCCTTCCATGGACATAACAAGTGGTCTAATAGATAAAAATATTTGAACCATTAATATTTGAACACTCAAACTAGATCAGGCTCCATGTTTTGAGGTTTTGGGTCACCAGTAGGCAAAAGCATCTTTTGCATCTCACTCCTCACAGCTTTTCAGTTCCTTCTCTTCTGAGGTGGACGCCACACTAATTCAGTTTGAAGCTTTAACGCACCTGTCAGGTGTGTCACCAGCTGTGCTTCATCACCTCCTCCATTCAAAGCTGCACATCTGCTGCATGTCGGGCTGCTTGTTCTCATGTTGTCAGTTTGTGGCAGAGCTTCAGCGCAGCCCTGCATTCTAATCCCAGCCTGCTGCGTTACTCATAGGCCTCTCTGAAGTTAATGATAGATCAATAATTTCATCAATGCCATTTTGACCTTTTCTTCTTATAACATAATGCAGCTAAGTGGTAAAAGCCGTTAAAGTTTTTTGTTGGAAGGACTACCCAGACTTCAATTCAATAAAGGCTTTGGTTGGATCTGTTACTTAGTCACCAAGTTAATGTTATACCGTAATAGCGCTGTAATTATTTACGTCATCTCTTCCCCGAAGTCCTTCATGCTGTTATGGATAAGGCTTACTGTTATGGAGGAATGACATAATTATAATACCCTAAAAACGTTTAGTCTGGTGACACAGAATTACATTTCATAATTACTGATGCTTCTATTGTTACTCAATATCCAGATTGCCTACTTGTTTGTTTTTAAATGTGTGAAAAGAAAAATAAATAAAAATAAAGAAAGCGTGATGACTGCGTAGCTGCGCTTGATACTTGTCACCATAGCAATAAGAGATCTGCAGTTGTGCGGTTAGGAGAGCGCTGAGTGTGTGCAAGATAGCACACTAATGACAGAGAGTCTTTATCCTCACACGCATTTCCGTGAGTGAAGTCTCTGTCACTTCCACACAGCCGAGAAAGACACCGAGTCGCGGTTTTTACACCGCCGAACAAAGACAAATCAGACGTTCTTACTTTCTCGCGGGCTGCGATCTTATTTTAATGTCTTGCCTGGAGGACGCGCGTTCAAAGAGCGAGAAGACATCCAGGATTCACTTAAAACAGGCTTCCGCTGGTGGGATGGGGAATCTTTCACACCTTCTGGCCGATTTAATGTTGAGAGGATTAGAAGAAACGACATCTGAACATTTAGGCTTAATTACGAGGCGTATTTAATGTGCATTGTACGCATTTACCATAGCGTTAAACAGTACAGCAAATTGTTGAGGTTTTGTTAATGACAAGTTTATGACAGAAACATATGGTGGTAATGAATGACAATAGAAAAAACTGCAACAGTTATGAATGTTAAATTTAACACTGAAGTTGAATACAAAAAATTCCACTTAATTTGTCCTGTGGCAAAACTACATTAGTCTGTGTAAAGCTTATGACACCAACGTACTAAATGGAGGGTGACCTCATGTATACCTGCAGGCCAGATGAGTTAAATGAAATGAAAATTATTTATATTTATATGTTTTGAAATATGTTGGTAACCAAACAACATCGACACCTACTGACTTCCACTGCATGGACACAAAACCACTGAGACATTCTCAAACTGTAAGAAATTTCTTTAGTGAAAGACATTTCTTTGGTGTTCCACAGAAGAAAAGGTCATATAGGTTTAAAGTATCCCAATCCAGTCTCTCCAGAGATTTGAATTTATGCCACACAAGCTGTGAGGTAAATGTTGTCACCTGGAGCTCTAAACTACCATGAGGTAAATGAGCCATTCTCATGTGATGTTTGTGCCTGCATTGTTTTTGTAAATCATTTGCTTTAGAAAGGTTACTGAAGAACTTTGTAGATTATCATATCTCAGGCCCAAAGCATCGGGGCTGTTACAATATTAAACATTGTGAGTCTATTGGGTTTCTTTCTGCTAAGTTTTAGAGCAGATGAGTGGCTCATGCATTATTGGAACATGTCTTAGCTAAGGAACTTAACTTTCAGGTAATATCTTTTTAGCATTAATAAATTTACAGTTAGAACACTACTGGTAAATACATAAATGAACTGTATACTTAGATGTACAACTTGAATCTAAAATTATATCTTATGCAAGATTTGGAAAATCTTGCCAATTAGTAATTTGCTATATTTTAAGGCTAGTGGGAATCTTTTATAAATTAAGAATAATCATGTAATACATATTTTAACCACAGGGTGACGGTGTTTCATAATGACTAGACGTGGCAAGCTTAATTGGTCATTCTTTTGCATGAAATGTATTACATCACGTTTTACATGAGCACTTTAAATAGAATGGAAGAATATGGACAGAAACATGTTCACATTACATTTATTATGTTCACATTATTCATATTTGGAAAAACATGCACCATAAACATGCCGAGATAGATCCGTGTAATGTATAAAACTACCAAATTCTCCCCATGTTGTCAATAACATATTTTGGGTTAGTGTGTAATGTATATTAAACAACCCACAAAAGCTTCTGAGCTTTGTCCTGCTATTCAGCTTTATGACTCCTATAATGTTATCCAATACATAGCAATACAGTACATTTTATAAGTAATGCTTTACAAAGCACAAGAATTGAACAGTCTAAGTTGCTCTAATGCTAAATGGTTAAATCTGACATGGCTTTAACAGGTAGGAATTAATCCAACATAAAAAGGTCCTAAAAATGGTCTGAGGTTTTTACGTTCTGCTAAAATGTCAGAACTACTTATTTGATTGTATCCGTTTCTGTGAGAAAACAAAACAAGAGGCATAATCGTCATGCAAAAACTGAGAATAAACAATAAAAAAACCTACAATAAAAAAATTCTTAAAAATAAGGACTGTAAGCAAATAAAAGTAACTGTTTGCCATAACTGAATTGTTCATACAAAGGAGAGTGATCTCTTGGCTTTGTAAATTGGTGTTTATATTAGTGTACGACATAAACGCAAGGAAAAGTGATTGGGCCATAACAGCACAATTAAACACAGCAGAATAAAGGTACAAACATAGTGAAATCTCTATTGCAAACTGTCACTCACTTTTAAACAATAGAGAAAAACGAGGTAGGGTTAACTTTTCAGAGTGTACACAAACTAGATAAACTACTACAGAGAAGGACAGTATCATCCCTAAAAAGTAACTTTAATGTCTCTAATGACAGATATTAACATTTACAGCATCTGTGTAATTCACGTTAATATCGTAGAAAGGTTTCACTATGCACGGCTGTCATCAATGATACAAAAATGGCTCTACTCTGTTTATTGTAAAGTATGCCAACATCACTAAACTGATCAGATGTCCAGACAGTCTGCTAACAATAAATGATAATCTCTTCATAACGCAGTTTAATTCCTAAAACTGACTAAAACTAATTTTGATCAACATAAGTTCAAAAAAGTAAAAACAAAACACACATAATAAAAATCATTAAAACAGGAAAAAATTGTGCCAAAGAGTCTATGATGCTCAGAAAACCTACATAAAATGTTAGTAGCTGAATCGGCCACTAAAGGGCAAGTCTGTAATGTGTCTGGAACATTTCAAAAGCAGTTGGCTATTTTATCTAAGTTGACACCGATATTTACCCGTAAGGCAATGCTTTTTGTCAAAAAGCTCTCCTGTAGATGCTACCTGCTACTCTACAGCTCACTACATCAGTGGCATCTTCCTGAAAGTTATAAATCATGGCAGTAACAAATAACGTTGTAGTGACAGACTTTGCACAGACTGATTTGCACAATGATTTGATTGTGATCCAAAGCTGATTCGCCCGATGAAGTGCTAAAGTGACACTCTAGTGTATAAAATAGTGTGAAAAAATTGTGAAAAAAGTGACTAAAATGCTCGCTACGCACAATTACACAACAAAGTAACAAAACAAAACAAAAAACAATACTATATGTTCTAATGGTTTCTGACATGTATGCGGAAATATTTCCAGCAAATACACATAAAAGGCAAATGATTTGAAGAGAAAGTGAATTGCGGAATGTGGGAGCAGCAGTGCATGCAGATATTCTGGTCCTACAAAACATTAAGGCACCAGAGGTATCAAAAAAATCATTTGTTTGTTTTTTGTTTTGTTTTCGTCTGTTGTCTTCCTCAATAAAAAGAGATCCTCCAAGTATTCTAAAGGCAGTTTCAGTGAGTGCATACAACTGTTAATGGAGGAGACTTTACAGACTGCCTTTATGCTTGAGCACCTGTCATCTTCTGCAACAGAGGAATCTGTGAAAGTAGAAGATCTTGTTTTAAAATTTGGTGGAGATAAATCCCATAGACACTATAAGGAAAAGGACACAGGCCACTTGGCAAAACTGGATTGTCCTAGTGCCAAATTTTCAATATTTCTTATTTTTGGTAAATGTTTCAAATCCTACAACTTTCTGTTCATTTTCAGGTTTAAACTAGATTTGGAATCCCAGATTTCCAATGTGGTCACAGATTTGAGGACCATGATGTTATTATAATGTAAGGATGGCCAAGATTGTATATTGATTTCTCTAAATAATGGCTTTAAATCTTTGCCCATTCCAGCAGATAGATGCTGTTCCTGCATTCCTATAATGTAACTGACCATATTAGTATTCAAAATTATTTGCAGTTAATTTATGTGCTGAATACTGTATT
>JAZGTJ010004636.1:0-30154 GCA_036877575.1 Botia almorhae
CAGATTTTTTCTGATTTGGAAATATGGTATAAATGTAGCATACAGGGAAAATGTTCTCAGACGTGAAGGCGCCACACAGATTGTGCCCTGATCAAACATCCTGCGATGGATATTGATAGTGAAAATGAAAATGGGCGGTGTGTTTAGACTTTAGCTATTAACACTCATTTCCAGTCTTTGGCTGGGAGGAGAACTACCCTCGGCTCCGAGAAAGGGGAAATGGTGCGTCTTCGACTCATTAGAAACAATGTCCTAATGCAGTTAACTGCAAACAATCGAGAGTGAAAGCTGATAAACAAAAACATTAAGCTATACTCTAAACATTTAATACTGTGGGGTAAACACCATTCTTAAACACTGTATTTGTTTTTTTCAGAATTTGCATAATTATATAAGTTAATAATAGGCATATTATATAATGTCTCTAATTCTATACATTTTATCATTTTTAAAATACTATAATTTCAAATGCCATTTTTAATCACTTTTATTTGATCACTAATCCTTAAAGTGCAGTGGTTACTATGTGCATTTTTCGCGCATAATAAATGCTCGAAGAGCACAAAGAAATGAATGTGCGTACATATTAAGTGTTTAATGTATCTCATTTTACAAGTTATGACACTATGGCTGTATAAACGTAGCAGACTGCCACCTGCTGTAGTCAGCAAAAAGTCTTTGTTTATTTTTTAATTATATAATTAACATTGAGCACAGGCTCAGATAACCTGCATTTTTGTGTAAGCATACCAAAACAACATTTTCTGTGTAGCATAAACTCCTGTGATGAAAGTAAAATTATAAAATCAAGTCTTTAACTTTTGGTAAAACTCATTAAACTCAAGTTATTTTCTTTGCTGAGGGCATTGGTGTGATTGGTCTCCAAGGATAAAATGAACAAAAGGAGGCTATGCATACACAGAGAAAAAGAGGGTAAGATGACCTGTGTGGACAGATACAGGCTGCAGCTCAAGGCCACTGGAGCTGCAAAGAAAAGACATTCTAAAACCGCCAATGTGTCTCACAGTGCACTTCTGACACCTAAAACACTCGACCCCAGCAGTGTTGATCACACAACATGCTCAGCAGTGTGTTCATACACACCCAACAAATGATCACACAACACACCCATCAGGACACGCCCACAATACACACCAACATAACATATCATACCAACCCCTAGTACTATCTTAAAATGAAGCTACTTATTTTGTAGAACATTTCCCAGGCTTTTTATTAAAGAAAGACCAAACTGGCACACTTTCAACTTTTCACAAAAATAAGTTACATAACGTTTATAATTATAAAACAAAATCATTTAGAACACTTTCTGGTTGTCAGACTTGACAGTGCAAGATGTTCCAATGTGACAGACTTGTGGTTACTTGTGCCAACCTGTGTAAACTACAACAAGTGCAAACCGGTTTAAAGCAATTGCCAAAATGACTATGAGATTGTTCCAATTAAAGGTCTAGCATCGTTTTGTTTTTGGTTTTTTTGCTGATGCCACTTGATTTGCAACATGTTTTGGGGCCACAGTACATTTCACCTGCCATTAAACTGTATTAATACTAAATGACCCTGGATTCAGCTGAGTAGGAGTGGACGTTTGAGTAGGTGCCTTTTTTCAGAGGAAATAACCCCTGCCATGAGTGGAATGAACTTCACTGTTATTCCTCAGCTTGGCACTTGCCCTTATTATCGTGTTTTTAACACCCCCCATGGGCTTTGAGTTTGTTACTTGCCAGCATTTAATCTTGTTAAAATTGAACATTAATTTTGACAAATCCCACTGAATATTACATGATTTTCCTCTCTTATAAAACCACATAATCCCCCTGATTATACGACAAAGGAAATCATTTCTTGCCGATTAAAGCTGATTTTGTTTTCTGTGTTGGTTCACTGGTCTGTCAAGGTCTCTTTCTGATGATTGATTTTACACCATCTTAAAGTCTCAAAAAACTCACAATTCATACATTAAGCATAAGTGTTAAGGATTATATGAATGGCGGGTAAAGAACAGCGGACAATTTGCCTGCCAGGATGGACTCCCAGGACCATTGCTGATTGGCCCAACATTGTAGAGGAAGAGGTGAAGAAAACATCCTGAGGCTCCATACAGAGACAAACGCATTGTCTCATTGAGGGCAGCTAACATAAACACATCACGAACTAAACCCTAAACATTTTACAGATCATGAGATTAGATAAGGCCCATACATTAGGAAAACAATCTCTGTACTGTCGTTTAAGGGATAGTTTTCCCAAAAATAAAAAGAATTCCATCATTTACTTACCCTTATGTCATTCCAAATCAATACGCTTTTTTCATTTGTGGAACATAAAAGATGTTTTGAAATATGTGATTTAAGTGATTTAGTGTCCATACAACGTAAGTCAATAGGTGCCACTGTTGTTTGGTTACCAGCATACTTCAAAATATCTTCTTCTGTGTTCCTCAGAAGCAGAAAGTCATACATGAAGGTGAGTAAATGATGGAAGAACTTTTAGCTTGTGCATATCCAGTGTTTTATAGGATTTATAAGTGCTAGATATAATTATCATTAGCCAACTAAACATTTCTTTTTATTTACTTTATTCCAAAGATAAAATCTAGAAGTGAATTTTCTTTACATAAAAGCATTTTTAAAATACATGTCACCTGGTTTAATATTTTAAGATCTAATGCCAAACATCTTTCCAGATCATGGAAGACTCATACAACATTGTATATAATAACAAATGTAATATTTATTAGCATTATGTGTCCTGCACATTGCGTAACATACGCATAATTAAAACAATTTAAACAGATTAAATGTTATATTGCATTATATTGTTTATTAATTTCATACAAACAAATATATACTAAAATTCACAGTGTGGTCTTTGTTTTTACACAGTCCCTTAAGGCTCTAAAATCAAAGTTCCTCAAGAATTGTGTGTAGAACAATGTAATTCCAGAGAGTGATATTCTTCGTTAAATATTCTCTGCCTCAAAGGCTGGATTGATACTTCCCTCATCTTTACTCTCATTAATTGTAGCAAGACAAGTATTATAAATTATATTTAAGTATTATAATGTCCCATTGTTCCACTCTTGTGTTTGATTTCGAGATGATACTTGTAACACAATATGAGTAGCCCATTTATAATCAGCAGGATTGATGAGCCAATTCCAATCCCAATTCCTGGACCCAAATCCTGTTTTAACGGAGCAGGAGGCAGGTAAAAGTCTGTGGGAAAATCTATAGTGAGATTTTCACAGAACTCATATTCCAGAGGACGGGGACCAATGAACAAGCTGCAGTAAGCCAGTACAAGGAACCCACCATTACAAAGGCCAACCTGACGTCACCACTGTCAACACCAAAGTATGCATTTCTTACCGCATATCCTGCTACCAGGTTAGCAACCACACCCACTGCAATAGCAATCATGCAGAGTACCTGGGCGACTGCGATCTCTGGAGGACTAAAGGAGTCTGTAATGCTAATGCTTCTACAGAATTCAGGTCAGTCCAAAACATAGCTGTTGAAACAGACTCTCCATATACCCACCCAGGCCAATCCTCCAGTGATGATAGATTGATCGTGAACAAACCATATTCTCCAGTCATTCACACCTGAAAGGCAGGCTGTAATTATCCATCCTACAAACCCAAACATCAGGCCTAAGAACTGCCAATGTTGTGGTCTAACAACATGCAGGATTCCAACATTTCTCCTCAGGTCTGCACACTGTCCTTCACACCATGGTTGCATTACAGTCACATCATTTCTGTCAGAAAAACAACATTTGAAATGAAATTTGAACTTGTATAAAACTTTTATTAATTAAACCTAGTTAAAAACTTATTAATGAAAACATTATTGATTAAAACTAGTTATAATCTTGTTAACACCTTTAAAACCCTGGACTAAAGGTAGGGTAGGCAATTTCAGAGAGGCTAGCAATAGCAGGCTAGCTTTGAAAACTTAAAATTCCAGCCTCCCTTTAGAGCGCTCTCCAAAGCCACGCCTCCTCCAAAACACATGAACGTGCACAGCCAATGAAACACACTGATGATGGACTCTTTTATTGTCCTGTGCCTTCCACAGAAGATATATTTATATATAAATATATTTAGACCACGTATTGATTTCTATTAGGATGTGAAGAGATGTTCAACCAGCATAAAAATGTTTTTGGAAAAAATAACCTACCCTGCCTTTAAACTGCAAGATATTATAAACATTATATATGGTGTCATGATTTCAGTGTGACAAAATCGCTTACTAACCTTAATATTACTTTACTGGTGACATTGTCATGGTAATCAAACTGTACAAAGCAATTATAGCATGCATAGTGTTTACACTTTACAGTGGTTAAAGTGGTTAAAGGACAGTAGAGCGAATATAGCAAAGTAAAGGAGCAATGGGATGGAGACATGACGCAAGCTGGATTCAAACCTACATTCCCATGAGAACAACAGCCATTTATCTGTCATGAACAGATGTGTTCCTTACCAGACAGTAAGAGCCGTCTTGAAAAATATTTACAAAACTTTTTAATGTTAACAGACACAATATGCTTCCTTTGGACACAAAAATCTTTTCTAAATGAGGATGAGGCTTTTGTAAATATATGTAAACAAAAATTATAGTGAAGAACAATGTTTCCAAATAAAGAAAAATGGACACTGCCAAGAACAAGGCTATGCATGTGAGACCAAGCAATGGAGGAAGAGCAAGGTAATATATCAGATGGGGGAGAGAGAGAGCGAGAGAGGAGAGAGAGAGGGGGGGAGAGAGAGTGTATTTCCTGCCTGGCTCCATGCACACCTGGGGTTATGGAATGTTCTGGGATAAGCTAAAAAGGCATTTACAGTAATCAGCTTCTTCACACAAGTAATCAGAGATGGGGAAAAAAAACACAAGTTGCCCAACACTTACACAACTAACAATATAATATACCCAAATATCATCTATAATAGCAGCTTCTCCAGTTGGTATTTACAGTTGTAGCTTCTCAGTCAAGGTTGTGTAAACAGATTTCTACATTAGCGTGTATACATATTTTATGTAAGTACTATTGAATTGATATACATGCTATCATGCCTGCTTGGCTCATGCAAAAAAACAAATATTAATTAAAACAAATATTAATAAATAAATATTAATAAAAAATTTAATAACTTAAAATGTAAGTTATACATTTGTATTAACTTAATGTAAGCTGTTTTGGATAAAAGCATCTGCCAAATGCATAAATGTAAATACTTTATCTTGGTAATTCTGCTTTGATTACAATATTTAATTAGTAATAAGGAAGTGTCAGGGTCCTGGCTTCCTGTTTTAAATCTTCTTAGATTGTCTTGCCAGACATTCCCTGTGTTTTGTGTCAGCATTTTTTTTAGATCCTGACTCAATCCTGGTTGCGGTTCCTGTTTCTGGAGTCAAGATCTAAACTCATGCTCTGGGTCTTTGTTTTCCGTGGAAGCACATGGCTTGTTTGTTTTCATTTTGCCATGTGTGCTCCAGTCGTGGGTCTTGACACCATCCCCTTGTTGATTTCCCTCACCTGTTTGTCTTCGTTACCTGCCTTGGTTTGTTTCTATTTAATGCCCTTGTGTTTGCTGTCTTGTGCCAGTTCGTTGTTTAAGGTTACCAGTTCGGATGGTCGAACACAGGCTTTTTTTGAACCGCATCTGTTTGATGTTTTGATTGTTCTGCTACCTGTTTGCAGTGTGGTTTTTGCCCTGTTACACCATGAGTTTGGATTTCTGCTTTAATTGTTGACTTCGTATTTTTTTCTATTGCTTTTCAATTTTTTCGATTGCTGGAAAAGAACATGTAATTGGGCTCTTTTTCCCTCGTGCCCCTGACAGGAAGACACTGACACTTTTAGTGTCCTGCAGAATTTGTGACTCATTTTGTGAATACTCTTGACACTCTTGACATCTTGACACTACTATGACTATATAAAACATTAAACTGCAAAGTCACATGCAGTTAAAAATGACACAGGCACAATATTTGGAGCAAAAGGCAGTTGGTATTTTATAGACAAGCACTGAATCCTTGAGATGATTATATAGTATGACAATATTATACAGTTCAGGAAAAAAACAACAGAATACTTACAGTCAGTCCTAAATCTGATGTTACAATGCAAACTGTGATATACGTCTATTAAAAGTGTGAAAAGTGGTTGTTTGCTTTGCTAACTAAAGTAAAGGTGTACAATACTAGCCTATTCTAGTTATATACAAAGATTTATAAAGCTAAAATAAATTACTAAAAATAACATTATTTTATTATTACCAGGGCATTATTTTAATATCACCAGGACAGTGATGCAGGCTATAGAAAATAATGCACCATCATAAAATCATTTATGGAAGTTTATTAAAACCTCCTGATATAAATGGCATCACAACAGTAAGAGATTATAGCAAATATAATGGAAATGTTTTAGCAAATTCTCAGAGTGTATGTCTGAGTGCCATGTGTTTGTATCAGAGTTAACGGACAGACACTTATAAGGACGTGTATTTCATTGCCCCCTAGTGGTAAACAACGCTATAGCACAGTGATTGACAGTGGCCTGTACAGTTAAATCTACATTTGAAGAGTGTACTGTGCAAATTGTGCCATAGTCTTATTTTAAATAGTTCCAATTATAGTAAAAAGCATAATTATGATTTTACCATATAATTCTGTGGGTCGTGTAACAAGAAAAGCATAGGATCAGCTGATAATGTTTTAAAAATGTTTTTAAAAAATCAACCACAGTATGGTCTATATAATCAACAACTGAAAGTGCCCAGCACTGTCAGGGTCTTAAACAAGGTCTTGCAAAAATGCTATCTGCTTTGATGGCAGCCAGTAAGCACCTAATATCTGACCACAATGTAGTTCCATTTGCAGTAAATAAACGTATCAAGTTCTGTTTTGGAACCGTTATATAGGGCGCGTCAAGCGAGTTGTTCTGGATCATTGCATGGATCTTGTTTAAAATCCTCAGATGATGGTCCTCTGGTCTATTGGAAGACTGTCCATCAAACACTTAAGCTGCTCTTCTCCAAGTTTGATCTTGTCCTCAAGCTTTCGCTGCTCAATAATGAGGGCTGACTTCATCTTAACAAAGTGCTCATAGTCAGCCAGCCTCTCTTCTGGCAGGTAGCTGGCCAGGATCTCATAGACCACACGCTCTCTCCTGTCCAGGTTCTCCTTCAGTTCCTTGGCATCCTCGTGTTGACGGATCAGGAGTTTACGTTTCTCTGTCAATGTGCGCTGTGGAGAAAAGATGATGTTAATGGAAATCTAGATCAAGTACTTTCCATTCATATTGGAATGGAAAGTCTGTTTACTATGAATGTCTCATAAATCTCATTTTAAGTCACACTAGCAAAATGGATGAATGCTAAAACATGAATACAAATATGCTAGCAAAATACCTTTATCCAGTAGTATCCAGTAGCCCATTAAACTTATATAAAATCTATGAAACTAAGTGATGGCATTGGATGGAAATACCATTGCAGAAATACTTAAAATTGCACATTTTTAGAGGTTTGGAATGACATGGAGGAAGGAATGAAGAATACTTTAATATACATTATGGTACTAAATGACTACCACATACTTTCAACTATGGTTTTTGCATATGGTATGGAATAGTATATCAAAGAATATCACAATATTACCATGGTACATGTACAAGTTAGTAAGGAGAGTGGAAACTGTCTTTTCTCCACACTTCCATCAAACTATTTTCTATTTTGAGGCTCATTTCTCCACAAAAATCTTATCTTAGCCCTTCCTCACCCTCTCCTCCAGTGAAGCATCTTCTTCCAGGCTGTTGAGCGCGTTCTCCACTCTGGCCAGGCGTCCAGACAGAGACAGCAGAAGGTTGACCACTTTATCAAGGTCACCGACAAACATTCGGAACTTATCAAGCTCATTGGGCTTGCAGACACCCTGTACGATGACTTCCACTTCCTCCCCAAGAGCGTTGTTGTCCCGAACGTCCTCCTGCAGACTCTCCTGAGCTTCCTTTAGCACCTGCAACTTCTTGCTGAGGCTTTCAATCAACTCGTGCTGTCAAGAGACCACAAGAGCACCATTATATTGTACATTATGTATATTAATAACCAATTATTAGTTAATTTGTTAAGAATTATAAAGCCTACTAATGACTATACTGTTATTATACAGTGTTAGCAATATATGTTTGTGCATTAGATGTTCCATAGTATGATTAGCCAGCTCTGATCTCTGCTCTTTGGTGAAGTACCTTCTTGCTGGAAAGATCATTTTCATTGTCCTCCTCCAGCTCCTCTTCTGAGACATGTTCCACACTCTGTTCCTGCATGTCCTTCATCTTAATCAACAGCTCAGCTTTGGGCACAGATGTGCTGTAGTAGGTGGAGTTAGTCACCAAAGCAGTGGCTGCCACCAGGCTGTCTTCCTCTTTCCTGAGAATCCACAGACGAAGGTTAGGAGGAATCACAGTCCTCATAATTTGAACAACATAGGATTATATAAGATGTTTCTGTACAAGATGCCTATGGTTTAATGTCATGATTCAGGTGTCTGTACAAAGCAACATAACTTTGCATGCTTTATAATCAATTCATAATTTGTGTTTATGTTCTTGTAAATTGTGACCAGTTATATATAAATATCATTAAAATGATTATCCATTTATAGTATAAGTATAAAAGTAATGTGTTATTTTAAAACACAATCAACACCAAATTCTGTGTGTTGCATTATGCTTTTCAAAGGTAACATTTAAAGGTAAGTGTTACAGTGCCACTCATAAAAATATTTATGAACGGATATAATGCATTAAAATGTGTAATGCAGAATGGACACATTTTAATGCTTTGGGAATACCTTTCTGATACATTATATAGTCGTACTGTTGTGTTGTCAAGACATCATAAAAATGTAAGTATATCTACAACTTAAACAACAGAATGCTTACATTGCTAAATGCATTAGCGTCACTGTTTCTCAGCAAGGATAATGTCTATAAAAAACCTTATTAAGGAAGCAGAATTGGGCTGTTTACTTTTAGGTTCACTAAATGCCTTAGCTTTTGAGGACAAACACAGGCAGGGCACAATAATAACCCTAACTTCCTCATTAAAATAATATTAGCACATCAGACTTCCTGTTCTAGTGTATATGCCTTATTGCTGGATAAATCAGTAGTTAAGGAGAGACTCAATTACTGAATGCAAAATGAAAAACCTATTTAAGAAAATTAACATGTGCCCTAAAGAGGAAGGAAATGAGAACTATGTAGGTGTCAAGAGCAAGTTTATAAAAGGTACTGACTTCTCCACAGAGGCGCGAGGGGACGTCTGTTTTGGTGCAGCTTTCCTGCGCTGCTGTGCCTCCTCTAGTAGCTGCTCTCCCTGAGGAAAAATCCCCTCCATCAGATCCATGGTGGTTTTCATCTTACTCTGGTCTAAAATGTCCACCAAGGACTTGTCCTTGTCCATTATGTCTTTAGCCAGCCCCTTTCTCTTGTCATCATCCTCAGACTGTGAAGAACATGATGATACCCCATTGCATCTCTGATCCATTGAAGGGCCTATCTGATGGCCACGTACTACGTTCATGTTGGTTTGCGGCCCCTGGTTTTTCAGAGGGCCCATGGCTGTGTCTCTTGGTTCAGGCCCCTGGTCCTTTTGCCTTGTGTAAGTACAGAAAAGAGAGTATGACTGATCCGGGTTCCCCAGGCTTTGTAGATGAGTCACTCCATGTCCTTGGGAGCTGAGAGGGATCTCGCTGGGCAGATCAAGGAATTGTCGACTCTCTTTTTCTGTGTCACTCTCAGAGTGGACAATCTTAATGGGCACTTTTTTCACTGATGTGGTTTCATCTTTAACCCTGTCCATCCTAGTGAAAAAAGAAAATACACAAAAAAGAAACATATTTTTCTAGCGAGCACAAAAAATAATCGTGTAAACAAAACAAATCAGTCATGTGGGTTTTTACAGTAAATGGGTAACTCGCAATGGGTAACTAACAAAATCAATGAGGGGAGAAAAAATAATTTTCATAAGTTTAATGTACGTGAAGATTTTTTCTCCCCATAATATGAGCTTTTAAGTCAGTCTGGACATAAAAAGAGAAAAAAGCTCTCTTTTGACCAAATCCATACACATCCAAACATTTTTTGCTATTTTTTTCCTGAAAAAATCTCTGGTGTCCTCTGGACTCTTGTCTATAAAGTCTTGCCTCTTGTCTCTTGTCTAAATGAGAGGCTACAAAAACAACAAAAAATATAGCCCCAAAAGTTTATTTGAAATGGTTTTAGGCTGAGGCTGGGTGATCTGTCAGATCTAAAGAACTGCAGCCTACATAGACAATCTGCAGTAAGGAAACATATGAATAAGCCCCTTGTATGTGCATGAATACAATAAAGAGACTGCCAAAGCAGCACTGTCATTAAATTACTGGGCAGTAGGGAGAGTTTCCAACGATGGTTTTAAGATTGCAGCTGTTAGAATACCAGCTGTGGTCTGCCAGTGGAAATCTCCCTAAATTCCAGCACAGACCTGAAAAAATTCCTGAACGGAAAAATTTACAAAAAGTCTTACCTTCCAGGAGCTTCATCCTGTATAGAGACAGAAACAGGGGGCCTGTCAGTCAGCCTCTGGGGAGCGAACTGGGGTGAGGGTGAACGCTGCCCTTCCATGGTGGGCTGGGTCGGGCCAGTGGTTTGTTGGGTGGGCAGGGCAGTGGGAGGGGGAGGAGGTGGAAAGGGAGGAGGCACAAGTTCTTGTTGTAGCTCCTCCTCCCTGACTACCCCTGTGCTATGCTCCGAGCTCTTCCAAGGAACCTGGGTTAAGAAAGGGGTGGAGCTTTGATTGTTGACAGGAGAGAGTGAAGCCAAGACTCCTCCTTGTGATCCAGGCTGGACCTCATGAAATTTGCCAAGAGGAGGAGGCGTGCCCTCAGGGCATTTGTACTTCTCCAAATGGGGCAAGAGAACAGAGCCCTTGTTTTTGGTGAGGGCCGATGGTTCACTGCGAGTGCTAATGTTAGAGTAATGAAGTGCAGGTTTATGGTGACTGGATAGTGGATGTGAAGACATTATCTCCAGGTCTTCAGTCAAAACAGGGGAAGGTTGTTCTAGTTTTTCCTTACATACGAGTTCACTGAGTTCTTTTTCATTTAACCTAGGAAAAAAAAAGAAATGCTTTAAGTAAAGTACTCAATTCCCTTTTGCTACTAAAGATGTTTTCATCAAAGGTCCAAAATCTAAATGTATTTGTCTTCTTTGGTTCACAAAGCATCACTGTGTTGAGTGTAAATCAACAGGCAGGCAGACATTTCTCCCACATTTCCCCATTTCTCCGTGGTAACTCCCAGGCTGGCTGTCATACCCAGCATACTTCTGTTCCCACAAGCCTGTCGTGCTGCAGAGAATGAATAATCTTTCCCCTGCAGCAATTGGCAGAGAAAACCGATTTTCCCCTCTTAATGTTGATTGTTTTGGTTTATGCTTCTACTCTCCCCCATGTCTATGAGTTTAGCTTTATAATTTATGGGGGCAGGGAGGGACAAAAATAGTGCTTGGTGATTATTTTTATATAAAATGACATGGCAAAGTAAAAATTCAAAAATCATAAATGCTGATTATTACCATATTTATCATAATTGTTTATTCAAACTAACAGAATTTAGACTTGCACAGTCATCAATTACAGATTTATAATCTATGTGTGCAAACTAATTACACTGAATAGTCTACAACTTGCACATAAATACAGACACCCAAAACATCCACTTTACACAACATGTACATACATTGTAATATCAGTTACCTTTTGGGGGTATAGAACCAGTGGCTGTGTTCCGAAAGAAATTTTGACAGGAAAAAAACTGTTAAAAGTAGATAGAGTAAACTGACCAATATGGCTAATGCCAATCTTTACGCTGTACTGTATATATCAAGTAAAAAAAAAAGATAAACTATTTTATCTCATTTTATAGATAATGTGCACTACTCATTGACAGGAACGATATATCCATCTATCAAATACAAAAAGCGTAGAAAACAAAAGTACAAAACGGAGAAAATAGCAAGTGTACACTGAAAATGAGCTTTAAAAGCTATTCATTACTTTATGTAAACAACCAGCTTTACATGATACATGCTTTTATGTTAGATTGTATTATTGTAGTATTAAGTATTAAGTAGTAAGCATGGATGCATTCTCTATTACCTATGACACTACCAAATACATGCATGTCATCTCAGCATGAACTGGCATGTAACTGTCTTCCCGTCATATTATGCAAGCACTTTGTCCACAACAAGGAACACCCAACGACTAATGTTTAGTCAAACACATCAGTTATGCATGTGTCAGGAGTCACCCAGCTTTGCTTATTTGATCAAATTCATATGACAAAACATGTTCAACACGAAAGGTCTAAAACAGAGCGTGAATAAGCAACTGTTTGTTTTTAAATGTTACTATTGCAAAACATGTTGATAGATGACAGGAATGTAATTTGTTATTGATAATTACTGGAATAACCTGTTTTCCCACCAAGCAGTTTATTAACAAGTGCAAGCTGTTTACAGTTGCCAAGCTATGTAGACACAGTGTGCTGAATTTTATAATGGCTTGTCTCATCCAATCAGAATTGTAATGTGTATTTTAGCTTGCAAAATAAATAAATAATTCAAACTTACAGATTCAGGATGACTCAAACTTCATCAAAAGGTAAACATTTACGACTAACCACAGGTGCAATTTAGGTGCACATGCGACTGCCTGTAAACAATGTTAAGCTGTAGTCATTCTAAAATATCATACTTTCCTGTATGAGAGGCTGAACTCTAATTGGGAGGTCTCAGTCACAACGACAGGTGCTTCCTGTAGCCTTGAATATATATATATATATATATATATATATATATTCTCACCTGGGTGGGGCAATAACGCTTGTATATCAACCAACATGTTTCCAAGTAGATTTACTCAGCATTCACTGTACTCATGTCAAAAGCTCTCAGACACTATGGAAGAATAATTTTTTAATACAAACATTTCTTTTTTTATAATTGATTAATGTGTTCTTATAATCGCTGGGAGAAAGACTGACATTTAAACCATGGTGCAATGCAGGTCAACTATGTAATTCATAGTTGGCAATAGACAGTCAGCTGTAATCATGCTCTCCACAACACCTTAATTACAAGCAAGAATCAAAACAAAAATTTCATAGGGGGCAATTTACAAGGCTTTGGATGATGGATGTTTGACAGTAACAAGCTTATTCAAGTTTGCCACTCCTTACGTCTACACAAAGAAGTCAGATAGAAATATCTGGTAGCCAGTGGATATATTACCTGTAAATTGTGGTTATAATAATATAGGAAAGTGAGGCGAAAAACATGTATTTTAGATTTGCTCACAAGTCTTTTTCATTCTAGAACAAGTGCCTGTTGAATTAAGAAATATTACTCATTATTTTTGCTTGGTATTGTTTTGGGAACGTTTTATTATTAAGTAGTTCTATGAAACCATTGTAAAATTATAGCCACACATCTACAGTACGGTGCTGTAATAGAAGTAACATACACATGGAGATCAGCTGATACACACACAACTGCAACAAGCTAAGCAGCTTGTGTCATCAGAAAATTACAGTATCTGTGTTAATTTGGGCGGAAAAATTCAATGGAATGAAAATGGTAATGCAACTTCAATATCCATGTAAAAGGCATCTAAATCTAATCTGAAACCTTAAGAGCAAACATACACTGTAACCTTATTCACATTTACTTTAGCCACACCTAAAACTTTGCATGTAAGTGGAATAATATCCTTGCTATCCCTAACTAACTTGCAATCACTTATCTTTAAACTACATCTTCAAAGGATGGAGCAACCTATCAATCTATATACATATATGCTCATTTTATTTTCTACATCATTAAGATTGCAGAATTAATAAAGTATAAATAAAAGCTAAATTTATGAAAAAATATGGAAAAGGGATAGTCAAGGTAACTGGGGAGCATTTTATGCATAGCTGTTTATACTGCCAGGGTCTTTAGAAATTTCCATAAACGTAACGCTATAACTTTATGTTAAAAAAGCTGGTGCTGCTTCTTTGTGGCAATTTGATACATCATTCATTTAGAAAAATAAAGCCTCTATTCTTTATGCAGATGGTTCCGAATTTGTAAGATTTCGCATAATGTAATAAAATTGTAGTAAAAAAAAACTGTAAAATTGGAAGTTGCCCACAATTTTAAAGAATCTTAAAGAATATTTATACAAGACCCCTAACACAAATTAAAGATGTCATCTGTTCACTTAGGCCTTATGAATGGGCCGATTGGACACTTACTATGTCATACAAGTTCACAACTCAAAACACAAAGCCCAGACAGTCAGAATAGCTGGGCTGTCATAGCTGGGCTAAATCCAAAGCCCATGAGGACCATAAGGACTCTACTGTTTGTATTTGGCCCAGTGAGAGCTGACCAAGTGGCCCATCTGTGTATTTCTGTTTGCAGTGAGGCCAAAATCAGAACCATTAGCACTTGCTTTGACAAATGCCCAGAAGGATCCTGAACATTATAGATACAATACCTTAAAAGTACTAATGATTATAAATGAAATTAGTATATGATAATTCATGTATTGTCTATTTGCCCCTAAATCATACCTTTAATATACCTTTGAAATCAATACCTTTCATAGCCACTGCAATGCAAAGACCAGCAAATCACTCACCTTGTTCCATTTTTATCTTGATCAGAGCAATTTCCCTCAGGTTTGGAATGGACAGCTGACTTAATTTCTGGAAGCTTCTAAAAGGAATATAATGCATAAAATGTACCCCTCCATTCAGGAATTAATATATTTTTCAACAAGACCTTTTCCAATCAAGATTATTTTAAATTATTCTCCTGTTTTTTTTAAGTTGATATTATAAGTAACTAGCCTGTGGGTGTGTCTATTGTACATAGTTTAATAATTGACTAAGTTCTGGCCTTTATGTTGATATCCCACATTCAGACTAAATGTCAAATTAATTTATATAAATACTCTAAAAACTAAAGTAAAGATACATTGACATTTTAGATATAACAACTGAATTTAGGCCTAAAAAAGAGGTGTTTATGGGACCTTACTGAATAAGAATTAACCAACCTGTTTATAGAAGTCAGCAGAAGGAGAGGATCTAGATCTTTCATGCACACAGGTGGGTTTACTTCGCTCCTGTTTTCCTGTATCAAGGATGTTATCAGCAGAGTGATATTTTCCAGAAGGCCTTGGTTCAGTTGTCTTCTTCTGGATGTTCCATTTGGCCTCATACTCTGCAAAGGTGCCAAGTCTTTGTTGCTTTAGCATGGCTTGCTGGCTCGCTAAGTGAGAACCATCCTTACCTTCATTCAGGTGGTGTTCAATGGGGGTTGGGCTTTCATTGTAACCCTGCCCAGCTGTGTTACTCTTTGCAGGGTAGTGCATGCCTTCATGCTTGGACAGTCTGGTGTCTTCTGTAATATCTGGTGATATCTGTAGGTTGTGCTTTGGCATGGGTTTAGGAAAGGCTGGTTTCGCTGTTAGCTCAAAGAATTTGCGCCGATTTTCCAAAGGTGCAGCACTGTCAGACACAGGGAAGCTCTCATCTGCTCCCATTTCATTAATTTTATCTGGCTCAGAAAAAGAACGAACTTTCTTTTCTGCAGAATAGCGCTTTCGACCACCAATGCGAGACACCTGATTACTCCCTGAGATGGGTTTATTGGGTGGGACCTCTGAAACTCTTGGAAGAGGTGGTGTGTCTCTTTGAATGGTAGCCTCATTACCTGGATGCTCAAACAGCACTGGCTCTAGGTCTTTCCTCCTAAAGGATGTAGCCTGAAGGACTCTAGCTTGGGCTTCTTTTAAATGATCTTTATAAGAGTTGGAAAAAGTCCCATCTGAGGGAGAAGAATTCCTAATTGTCTTGCAGACAGTAGCCTCTTCTGCACCTTTGACTGGGCTGCCTAAAGTGGCAGCGCTTTGGCTTTTTTGAAGCTTGGCCCTCCTCATCTGGATCTCACTGCGCAGAGTAGTAGCAAAGCGGTCACTTCGTCTTGCCTGATTACCATTCTGGCTGTCAAAGGCTTCCTGTTGTGCACTATGAGTACTCTCTTCTTGATAGTCATCCTTGTCATTGTGCCCTTGGGTGAGAGAATACAGTAAAGGCGTTTTCTGGGGACATATCTCTGTGTCACATTTATCTGGCAATGGTTGTTGTGAGTACTCTTTAGGATGAAGATGGTCAGCACTTTTTCTGTGCTCCGGTTGCTTGCTGGGTGGATAACTCCCAGGATGCATATCTGAGCTGGACATGGGGTTTTGTCTTTGGTTCCCTCTCACCTCAAAAGGTTTAGTGGTTGTTGAATCAGACATATTCAATGGATCAGTGGGTGCTGAGAAAATGTGATGGTGGTTTTCACTTTGTTTGCAGAAGGCATTATAGTCTTTATGGTCTGGGGCATGGTGCTGTGACTGAGATGGGTAATACCTGTCTTTAATTCCTCCTTGAGAACTTATAGAGATTCTGTCCCTTCCACTATGTGACAATTCAGAGACTGAGGAAGCTTTAGAATCACCAATTCCCACTAAAGAAGTCCGGGACATTCCCTGAGGGGTTTGGTGGGGTGTGACTCCATAATATTGGCTTTGTCTGTTTCCTTCAGGATGAGCAAGACCAGACAGTGAAGCAGCTGGCCTTCTAGGCTGATTCTGGCTGTTAAGCTGTGTGTGGTTGTTTGTGGGCAGCTCCTGCATACTGCTATAATAGCCACTGAATGGAGGCTTCAGTGCAGGCACAGTCCTAGTTTGAGCGTGGAAAGTGCCCTCATCACTGTACTGTCGTGGATGGTATGGAACATGGGCATAAGTTTGATGTCTATCTCTGACGTCTGTGGTCGACAGCGAGTATGTCTTGTCTGAAGGCGTGCGATGTGGATACTGATGGGTATGGGATGAAATGTAGGAATTTGAGGGATTGTTTTTGGACGGATTAAAATCTTGTCGACCCTCAAGACCAGTCTCACTGACTTGGTGAGTCCTTTGTGTGCTTTCATGGGTTTCTACTGTCTTTTGTAATCCTTTCACCTGAGGCATTAACTGGACATGAACACCATGGCCCTCAGAAGTGCCTGCAATTAAACCCTTTTCATGAACCTTGGTAGCTGCAAAACTATCACTGCGTGTAGGTGGAGTAGGAGGCGGGGTTGATGATGACGCATTTTTCTTCATGTCTGGAACATGCCAGACAGGTCCAATACTAACTCTTCCAGAGCTGGAATAGCGAGTTCCTGGTTGTTCTTCCGTTCTTGGGTTCTCATGGCTGCCTGGGCTGGAGGGAACCTGCACATATCCTATCCTTTCATCATGTCGAGCCCCTTCAATTAGGCTTTGACTGTGTCTGCCATTGCTGTGCCTACCACTTGAGTCCCACTGATTAATTTTGTACAGCATGTTCTCAGTGGATGCAGCGTTACTTTGGGAAAGTGTGTAATCTGGGGTTCCTGAGCTTGTGGAAAAGGAACTGTATGCAGAATCTCTTTTACCACCACCCAAATGTTCAATGCTGTTATTGTTAGACTTGCTTGGGGAAAGGCGGCCAGGTGGATAGGGATGAGAGCTATGCTCTAGACTGTCCATACTGCCCAATGAACTAAACTGATTGGATACTCTGCGGAGATTTGTTTGTTCCCAGCCAGTAGAGATATCTGAAGAGAATGAGCTAAGAAAAACAAACATAAGTAGTTGTTTAGAGTGTATGAACTAGCAAATACAACTGTAAAAAGCCAAAAAAGGGGCCTGTTAATGCATATTCAAAACATAAGTAACAAAGGCCTTCATATCTTCTTAAAGAGCATACTGAAAAAAAAAATTCTGTGCCTCCAATTACCTTGCATCATATTTTGTTTGCCAGGCTGGTGAGGGTGTGGACTGCGTTTTGGCTTCTGAGTGGCTCTCGTTAAACTTGGTAGCATGCCAGGAGTGAGGTCTGCTCATGGGTTCACTTCTTCTGTGGGTGGCAAATGGGAAAGCGTGGACAGAGAAAAAAGCAGAAGAAGAAAGATTAGGCAAGAAAATTAATATATGAACAGCAGCACGACTAATGGCATACATAGACCATCAAGCACCACTATAAGTAATTTGAAGGATAAAAGAGATTTGGTGGATGATTATAAAAATACTGCAATGATCATGACGAGAGACAAGAAAAGTCAGTGAGCATGTTCTAGTAATTCAGCATCCACACAAACAAAGTTTTTTACCATAAACCACAAATAAAAGAAAATGCTTACAAACGCCTACAAACACCAAATTAAATGGCAAGTAAACCATAAATTCACTCTGTCAACACTCATGCCACAGTGACATACCCTTTAAAGCGGTTCTTTCTGTGATGCATGAAAAAGTAAAATAGACAACAATACATCATGGTATTTGAACATCCAAGCAACTTCACAGTCTTTTTGTTACAGTCATCAGGTCAAACACATGATACAACTGTACTAAGATACTTTATGTTTAGTATATAGTTTTTCAAAACTGTAAAATATTGTGATCCTTTAATTACAACATAGTACATATATTCTTTAAACACTACCACACATTTGCAAAATCCTTGACAATTAACTAAATAATTTTACATTTATGCAGATTAAACATACTACAGCAAAACAGTAGAAAACAGTGAAGAATGCAGAGCACATGTATGGTGAAAAACGTATGGATGGAAATTTGAATTTCTGATGGATGATATCACAAGGTCATGGAGGGAGTATGATTGTAGACCTGACTAGACTGGATGGAGGAGGACAGGAAGTGGGTTTGCTGGTGGATACATTGATACCATACCTCATGGAACTTCGCAAAATCTTCGTGAGAAAGCTCCGGGCCATATGCACGTCGCTCTCTGATGGCATTTTCTGTGCTACAATATCCACCATTTTCATCTTCCTGAATAGGGATTAAAAGGGAAGGGGGGAGGGGGCACATAGTCTGAATCTCCGAGTTAAGTTCAGTTTCACAGGGACTCTAGTGCTATAATTCAAATAATGAAGACATGAAAGCCACCTCAACGATGGGAAAATACAGACAAACTAGCATGGGCCATGTCATTGTATGTAATTAGCCAAGCATTATAGACAAGAACACAAATATAGCTTACAAAAACAACAATAAGTACAAAAACATAACCAATTCAGAAATCACAACTCCAAAAGCCTTTACGAAAACAAGGAAATATGGTGAAACACAAGACAATGCACATTAACTAAACCTGTGCCTGTAAGTTCGATGCCCTATTTTTTTATATGGCATGGAGCATGACTTTCTGAAGTATGAACAGGGTTGGTATTTCTCCCTGGTGCTTGCGGCTTTGTGTGCATATTTGGGGTAGCATTAGCCAATCAGTTTTTTGTAGCTCTAGAGAAATTAGTCACATGGCACTAGCTCAAATAATTGGCTTATAAACTGCAAAATTAAGCAACCATAAACAAGAAAGGTTTTTATTTAGGTATTACAGACCTCTTTGGTTAAAGGAACAAAATCTGGTCTTTGTATGAAAAGTGAACATAGGGAGACATCTTGTGGTTAAGTCTAAACACTACTTTTCTATTCTACTATGAAAAATATAGTATTCCAATATAAAATACAGGCGTAAAAATTAATATCTTATTATCCAAGTTTTGTACTTAATTTCACAGGCTGCAAGCCACTTTCTTGGCATCTACGAGTTTGTCATGAGACATTCCTCAGCATGATGCCTAGCAGCTCCCCAAACTAACACCCACACTTGACCTGTGACCTGTAAGTTTTTGAGTCAAAACATTCTTGTCGTTCCTGAAATTTAGTCGTTCAACTCAGTAACAGGATTGTAAAAACAATAATCTGTCTCCTTAAATTTCCCAACAATCTAAAGTCCAAGCTGGTGAAGCTGTCCAAAAACCTCAAGGGGTTAGAACAACATTCAGACCATTCAAAGACATGCAGAGCTGCTTAATAAAACCATGGGGTCAAGTGCCAGTCACCCTCTAGGCAGTAAACAGTGAAGAAACACGTTCTTTAAAATACTACCATTGAAAAATCAAAACTAATATCCTTACCTAAATAATCTCGACCCAAACCATTCGCTTTAACCACCCTGTGGCCACATAAGCTGATGTTGCCTAAACAAGAAATCCATATGCACCCCCATCACAGCTTTAAAAGATAGCGGAACAAATTAAATGGCAACTTCTGGACAGTGTGGCCCAAAAGACGCCCTCTGTACTCTCAATGACGCTCTCTTTTCCTGTGCAAAAGCTTCAAGTGTGTATGTGCTCGCCACACATGGCGCTGGCTATTCAGATGCTAATGGAAGGCTCTTTATTAGATGTATTGTCAAGGCTACAGCTGCTCTAGCGCAGATATGCCAGTGGTCCAAATAAGCGGCGCCCAGGCAGAATGGAGGCCAAGGAGGGGGTTTGGAGGGGAAAGTCCCCCACTGATGTTTTCAGTGTGAGCCATGTTCAAAAACAAACATATCAGCACTGAAAAGACAGCAGCCAATCCAGTGCCCCAATGCAAATCGCTCAGCTTGGGTAGTGTGTTAAAATACAAATCTTATTTACAGAGGAACCAATATTAAAAATATTCAAACATCAACATGGCGAGGCTTTTGGGTGGGAAAGAAAATAGTGATTCTTGTTTATTTTGGCTAGTGTATGGCAAGGATCTGATGCGGTGTTTAAAAACCAACAGAGGCTGAGTTTGGCTTGCCAAGATAAATTCAACAGGTTTCATGAGATAACATCTACTTGCTTACACATGGGTTGAGTCATCTGAAGGACATGCATCATTTAAAGTACAATCTGAACTAAACTTTAAATTTCACCAACAAAAAAAGATGAGACTAAACAAATATCAAGATAAAAGAAAAAGGAACAACAACAGGTGTGAGACAAACACCGCAGAGGAAAACAAACAGCAAAAGTGTAAAGTTCTAAACTCACCAAACAATCCCTCAAGCAAACAAGTTCCCCAAATAGGTTCCTAAAAGTGCAGACCTGAGACGCTTTGATGGACTGAAAGTCCGGGTTTGCTCCACTGGACTCCCCAGGCAGCACATTCCACATTCACATCAAAGACAGGCCAGGACAAAGGGCCCTCCATAGACGGCCGGTCCCTGACCACAGTGTGAGTTTTTTCAACCATCCACTTCTTCCATGTGAAACACTACAGAAAAAGGTAGCCTTGAGGAACCCCATGTAGAAATCTGATCATAGAAGCCTTTGCATATCTACTTTCATATCTATTTCCAATGCCTGTGACTGTTAAAGTCAGGGCAGAACTCTACAGGAACTGTGGTGATTTCACCCTGGGAAGGAAGGAGAGAGGGAACGAGGAGGGGGCTGTCGTCATAGCCAGTCTCCGTAAAGTAATCTACCAGCGTCTGTCTCCCTATTGGCTCAGGGATGGTATGCTAATGAGCAGTTGAGAGGGCCAAATGTTTTTGTTGAACCCCTCTTGAGAACTGGTTCTCTGTTTCTTCTATTGCTATGGCAACAGGTTGATTTTTGTAGTGATTTTTGTAAACTTGTTTATCAAGTTTAGCGAAACCAAAGAATCAGATAATAACAGAATTACTTTTTTAAAAAAATTCATGGAAGATTAGGTAAGTAATGTATTTCCACAAACTTCAAAATAAACAGTTAAATACTGAATATTCAGTAGCAGCTATGAACTGCATGACATCTGACTTGTCCCATTGATTCTAGAGGTACCCCACTCATTGGCGGTACTAGACATCACCAGTCATTAACTCTGACCTTAGCCATGCCCCACCACCAAAACATATCATGTGACTAGTTCTTTAAGAGTAGATCATCCCATCTATGACAAAGGCCATCTGGTTAACGAAAGGTATGAGATCTCAAATAATCAACCTGTTAGCTTAGCAAATTTTACATACTGTAGATAAGGTATGAAGCTTGACTGTGATTTGAGCTTACCCTACAAAGATTAGAGCTTAATTAAAACTTCTCTTGGCATCCGAACAAGTGGTCCAGTGACAGGCATGCAGATTACAGAAGAATTGTCCTATGTCTGATGGGCGGGCTTTTACAGAATATATACAATGATCTGTTGTAAGGCTACTTTTCATCTATGCATTCCAGACCAGAGCCCATTTCCAGGCAATAACCTTCTCATAAACTATGCATTTTTGTCCTGCTTCTTCCAGAGGGTAAATCAGGCAAAGATTAATAAACTTTGAAAGATCACACCAGGAAGATCCTATTCCAGACAGGGAAGGAATTCTGAAACAACCTTAATTTGCTGGTCAAGGGTGAAATCTTCAAGGAGACGTGCTCAAGGAAAAATGTTCTTCATCAAGATCTTATCTGATAAGGGTAGATGATCCATCTGGCTTTGTTCTGTGTGCATATATAATAGAAACAAAACTTAGCAATACAAACAGAGTTGTGGCTGCATAAGAGTGTGTGCACAAAGACCTTCTTCAGAACGCATCTCAATTAAGGCCAACCGTGAGGTGCCTGTAATGACTGGCACATTCCTGAGCTGCATGTCATACCAGTTATAGAAGCAATAACTGTCTAGACCCCATCTGGGATCACAGCTGCCTCTCTTTTGTTTGGGTGCACAGTACTGATGTATTAGTGTACAGTGTTCCTTAAACTCATGCATATGTGATGTATTACCATTGGTAATTACCCAAACTTACCATGAATACCATGACCATGTTTACAGCTCAATTTATACATTTTTGGAACACAGAAAGTCATAAATGAACAATAGGAATGAACTATTCCAGCACCAATTTTTTTCCACAATAAAACAACAAAAATCAGTGGTTTGCTTATTCGAGCTTCCTGTATGTTTAAGTGACAGATCTAACCTCAGTTAACATAAGATGTGATGAATTTGTACAGTAATCAGACTTAGAAGGTGAGCAAAGGACTCTTATAGAATCCAAATTCTTTGCTCCCTGCCAACATTTCTTGGAAACAGTCAGCACAAGATACTGAATCTCTCTGTACATTCCACAAGATTTTAATTACCTGTAGTTCGACATCTGATCACTGACTCAGACATAATATACCAGAAATTATTTTGTTAGTCTGGTATTTTACCAACATTTAAAAAAATACTTTTCATTCAAAAATGCATACTAAACAAATACATAGCTTGGACTGCTTCGCTGTAAAGTTTAAACAGCAAAAGAAAATGTGTAAGTTTCATCAAATGGTTTACAATAGAAAGGTTGACATCAGAAAATTTTCACATGAGGAAACAAATCAGTACCACAATATTTCAGCATCACACCAATACACGTGCATGTAGTCAGGTTTTTCCATTAAAGCTTCAATTCGTAACTTTTGCCTCTCTACCGCCATCTCTGTTTGAAAAATAAAATTGCTGTTTACTTTAGGTTTTTACATACGACCAAATTTCCTGGGCCCGACAGCTAAATTTTTAATCAATATTATAAGCCAACCATTGTGAATCAGGGTAAGGAGGCTGTTTTAACTGCTGAGCTCTTATGTACTTGATTTTTGATCATTTTAAACCAAAATAAATCTACAGATTTCAGCTTTCGGGCAGTTACAATAAAACTGACAATACAGGCTTGGTTTTGTTTAACAGGGCTTATCATTTCTTTCAACAAATTACCTCAACTTTTACAACTTACCCAGGTATATGGGTAGGGTATAACAATGCAACTTTCTTGTATTCAACGTCAGTTCTTGAAATCTGCAATCTTTCATATTTTACATCAGTTTTATAAATGCCAGATCTATGTAACAGACAGGTGTTAAAACAGGAAATCGCTAAGAAGAAAGCTAAGACAAAAAGCCTTTTACGGTTATACAAAAAGTCTCTGCTCTTCTGTACTGACTGAGCCAGGTTCAGGCAGACAAATCCCTTAGCACTATGTGTCCCATGTACCTTTTACTCTCACAGGCTAGTGATGTAACAGGTGTCATGGCAACTAAAAGAAAGGAGCACAGCTTCAGAGGGATCTCATCACCATAGCACTATAAGAGCTTGTCTGAATCACTGTTTGATCATGCTTTATATAAAGCCGAGTCACTTGACGTTAACCTCATACCATAATAATGTTGTGCGCAAATAAAAAAAGTTGATAAAAATTATTTTATTTTTAGCATGAAAGCAATAAAAAAATTGTCAAGGTTCCACAGTTATCTGTTTAATTGACAGAAGGACAATAAACAATGGCATATTAATACACACGTTACAACTTCAAAACTTTACATACCATGTTAACACCTTTATATCAAAAGCTCCATGAAAGCATCTGATTCGGTCGTGATGTGCTTGACTCGAAAGGTCCACTCACGCGGCTTTAGTTTGTTTGAATATATTTCCCCCAAAAGCACTTGTGCAAACAAAAGCTCTTCCTTTAGTGCTAATGAAACAAGTCCAACCCACGTGTGTCAACTCACCTTGCCGATGGAATGCTCCAAAAGTCGTTTTGAAAAAGGGTGGATCAAGGATTAGCACACTGGAATGTAAATTAAAAAAAAAAACTTTACACGTAGACGCTGTTAATTCCATGTTATAAGGTGCACAAATAGAAAATTAATAAAATATTATGATTAGATACCTGAGCACCTTCGTAACGCATCACCAAATACAGGTGCACCACCTCTATCTCTTCCTCTCCCAGCTAATGCCGTGGAACAGCTTTGCTAGTTATAATTGGATTCAGAAGCCCAGAGTGACATAGCCCTCGTTACTATAGTCACACAGCTATTTAAATCTGTGGGGCTGAGTCATGGATACAGTGCCGCCTTTTGCTTGTACAAATATTAGGAGGGCCTAACATAGCTTGTAACATTTAAACTACATCTTGTTAGAAAAAATGTACAGGACATGCCATTTAAATGGGTTTTAATACTAGGTGAATACTTCAGTAATCATTGTGTCTTAGAGAGTGTGTGTGGGGGGGGGCAATGTATCCTGGGGAAATCGTTAATTAATTAATTCTGATGGTGGCCCTATGCAAGAGACATATGGACAGCAGCAATCTAATCTTCTTTCAACAGAGGGCTTAAAGGAAGTGACACAAATCTCAACACTGTCCCAAAAATTTAAGAAATGAGAAAAGCCTTTTTTTCCAAAAACTCTGCTTCTCAGTCAGAATGTGTAATTATTTAAAGGAACTGGAAAAATTCTGTTCTCATTTACTCAGTTTAGTGGGGATAAATATGCATGATCTTTTTCTCCTTGTAAAACAAAATAAATGATCTAGCATTTCTGGGCTTTCCCACACACTGAGAACAAATACGAACCAGTGGCTATCAAGCTGCAAAAAAAGGACAAATAAGTAGTATACTCCAGCAGTAAACAGTATTATATTGGATGGACTGATACATTGCTATAGCTTGAATGTTTGTTAACCGTGAGATGATTTAATCAATTAATTATTTTTTGTGGCCTGCCCCAGTAAATGTGTAATTTCTGTGAACGAATTTATTCCCTATTTGTTTCTGTCTATTTCAGACACTAGGTGGCGGTAGCCAATCTGTGTAAGGAGCTGACTGTAGGAGAAGGACCGGCCTCTGAATGCTGTTTACTAAAGGTCTCTTGGGTCAATAGTGTCATTGGGGCATTGAAAACACAAAACAGTAGAAAGCAGTAATCAAAATGTTTAATAGTAAGAATAGTAAATGAACAATCAACAAAACCTGCTTGGAGGTCATTTATGACGAAGTTTGAATATCCACACAAGATTAAAATTTTCCTTGATAGTTTCACCAGAGAATTCAAGATCATTGTAAGACAAGCCAGTTGGCAGAAGTTCCTAAAACAATAGCAGCCTACAAGGATTCTCTGAATTGGTCACAACTGAGTAACTCTAAACATCTGTCCTTGTACGCTACTGCCACATGACTGCCTCATTTGAGTTATGTCTCTCTCAAAATAAAAGATCACAGGACTATATGTGACGTCTGTTGGGCCTGAAGCCATTTGTGTGTTCACCTTCCTTTGTCAGGGTCAGTTTGCAAAGGGCTCAATTAAATAACATTAAAAGCTCATGTGTGCATGTTTATTATTCCCATTTAAAGGAAATGAAAAAAAATCATTACACAGGACAAAATGATGAATTTAATTCAAAGACATTCCTTGTCCTTCTTGTAAACTTAACTCACTAACACCAGCATAGAGGATCTTTAATAGCATATTTAGTAAATAGGAAAATAGTGCTTTTTGTGCAGAAACACATCATTAGCTAACACATCAATAGTCTTTTTACTAAATAAATAAAATAACACTTATTACAACAAAACTCATGTATTTTTAACTACACACTGACATATGAACAACCAGTTATTAATTAGTGTTAAATACACATAATACAGCAACCATTCTCGGTTCAAGTCAGACATGACAAAGCGAATGAATTGAGGGTTCAGTAAGGGAGCCGTATTAATTCATTAACTCCTGTCACTCTAAGCTTTTTAATTCACTAAAAATCCATTCAGGAACCAAACTAAACTGGTTGTCCTGTATATTCAGTAGTAAATATATATAGCTGCCCGAAGTAGCTTAGCATGCCACTCCATCCACATTGGTGGGGGAAAGCTCGTTTAACCATCATTACCAAAAACCAAAACTCCTAAGAATCACTGGTTTTCAAACTTAGATTCATCCATCCATTCTCAAAATATTTACTAACTAGTCATTGTTTCTGTGCTCATCTGAACCTTTTTGTCTAATATGCTGGTTTCTGCAAGCTTTTTTTTGAAAGCCTGCCTTAAAGGCCAGAATCCCAGAGTGTTTTCGTCACTATTGCAGATGAAATGTATTTGATGTCCTGTGAAGCTGCCAGATAAGAATAGGTGAGCCATCTTTGGTTTCTCAAGCTAAACACTTCAAGGCTTTGTTCAGACTGACAGCAAAAGGCATGTCCAACTCAAATCAGTTCAGTTGTTGTAGTCTAAACATAAAAATAAATAAACAAAAAATAAAACAAAGGTTTAAAACAACCACATCTTTGAAGAACAACAGACTGGCTGACAGATTTACAGTTTGAACAGATGGTAGTTTCTTTCTCACATTTAAAATTAACCTTTAAAAAAGTGTATTCAATAATTCAGAAACAGATTCATTTACATTTAAGCATTTGGCTGACGCTTTTATCCAAAGCAACTTACATTGCTTTATACTACACATTGTTTCTGAGTACATGCAATTCCTGGATCGAACCCATGACCTTGGCGTTATTAACACCATGCTCTAACCACTGAGCTACAGGAAAGTCTACAAGATTCATTCTTAATTTAGAATCTAAATGATTTAATAATGCAATTTCCATACTTTAGGTAGCGCAATTATTTTCAGCTATGTTAAAATAAGAAACATTGAGATAAAGTGTTTTCTTAGTGGAGAGGTATTTAATAAGCTGCCAATGTAAAAAATGTCATTACAAGTATAGATTTTATAATTAAATAGTTATTCTCATGTGCAACATTAATTGAAATGTTTTGAGTGCCTTTGTTTTGAGTTAAATTTGACCTCTGTTAACAAATTATAATTATAATAAAACAATAATTATATATCAATATATTTTAAATTATAAAAATGTCAAATTCCAAACTATTTACGTAATGTAAACAACGTTTACAGTGTAAATGTTTAAATGCATTGCCTCTGTTCTCCTTTTACTCATATTGTAGCTCTAGACGAGCATTATAAAAGTGTGGCCAGAGTTGTCTAATCTACTATGAGCAGACCCCAAATCCTATTCTAATCACACTGACCATAATCCCAATATCTCTGTAGTTAGATTATCTAGCTGTGGGTCACAGACACCTAATACGGTATACCAATTAGCATACCCACTGCATTACTGATGTGTGTTACAGGATGAATTTTAATCAGTTGAGAGTTTAGCAATTATGTCAGGTTTGGTTTAATTACCCAATTACCACTATGGAATTACTTATGAATTTAACTATCAACTCTACATGTCCATGTGAAAATTTAGATAAGCCATGTGTTTAGCAACTACTAATACCAGAAATGTCAAAAACATTTACAAAAAGTTCCACAACATATTTACACAATAAACTGCATGTATCTGTTGTATAATATCTGCATGTTTAAAGAAACAATTACATGACAAAAATATGAACGCATAATCCAGGCACACAGACAGGCATAGTGAACAAGAATCTCTTTGTTAAGCATGGCATGTTCTAGGTGCAGGACAAACAAATCTATTCCAGCTAGTAGCATGACTTCATTGTTTTAAATGATGTCATATGCAAAACAAAGACACTGCCCGCACAGGGCCACATTTTAGCTACTTCCTGTTTCCTCAGAAAAAATCCTACCTTTAAGCAACAAGCATAGAATCATAGAAACACTGTGTAATAAGCCACATGTCACTTCCTGCTCTATCATACATAATGGTTTGAATCGAGGCATATGGTAGGCACTGGAGCACACAGTCATTGTAGACTGGTTACACAAGCAAGTGATCAACACCCGCCTCAACAGGTTTTTAAAGCAACATGAGGGTGAGGGTGGGGGTACCAGCATTTGTTAACTACATAAATAGGTTAAAAATATTTAAATATAGGATAAACAGAATATAGGATAGACAGTCCTAACAATTTCACTGCTGCCTAAGATGTGTTAGAACTCAGATCTCAGTCAACACCTCATGCTATTTGCATTAGCCCACAGACTGTTAACGCCCTACAACGTGGTCCAATAATGACCTGTTATCTGTTTGCTGTGTAAGAATTCAGACTTAGTCATATCTTGTGGCCCTCTTATATGATCAGCCAGAGGCAAAACGAGCCCACAGCATAATCACAGCTATAAATGATAAATGTTTTTAAATGGAGGAATTAGGTTCTTTTAAATTACACATTTATACATATTACGAAATTTTTTTTTTTGAATTCTTTCTTGATTACTACATTGTAATGCATAAATCTAACTACAGAGGGTGTGAGTAATTATGCATAACTATGTTATGCACTATGTTAGTAACTATGTTAACCATTTATTTCTGATTGCCCAATCTGACCACTGATCGTTTTAGTGTTGGGATATTAAACCGTGATTCAGCCCTCACTTCTGATATTATCATAAACAACCCCCAGTTTCCCCACATGTACAATAAACATTCTCGGAGCAAAACACACAGACCTATACCAATGACATTGATGAGAAACAGGAAGTAAATATTTAATAGATATTCGAGTTAACAGTAATGCAGAGCTTAAATCACCCGCAGAGCCGCACCAACGGCTTTGTGCAATGGATAAACAAAGGCAGTTTTTTTCCCTGCGTGACAATGTTTGTTTAGGAGTTATGCTCTAATGTGACCAAACACACCAGTTTTTCCCAGATAAGCCAAGCTGAGACAAAGAGGTCAGTGTCTGGCACACAAAAATGAGGACTGACCAGGCTGTTCTTTCTCAATTGTAATGGGCCAAAGCGATGCTTGTTGAAAAATATTCATGAAAAATATCTTTAACAATGTACACTTGTGTGTAGAAATAGGTGCATATACAATAAAAATGGTTGTCTGGCTTCTGATTGTACTAATACAAAACATGTGTTACAACAATTTGAGCTAAAATAAACCTTAAATTGGTAAGGGCTGTAGACATTTGCATACATTGCTTTTAAGGTGAGGTTTGTGTTCTCAGAATAAAGTCAGAACAACACAGAACTTGTGTAAAAACAGGCGAGAAAGTTCAGCCAGTGTAAATCATGAACATATCACTTCATTTGCATCACAGAGTCAACACACGCTTTCTTCCTGCAGTATCCACTGTTTGAGCTCGGTACTCCCAGCCTGCATTCAAATCTACTGCATCAGACAGAAACTTCAGAGGTGAATGTCAGTAAAAACAGTGGCTGGTTCAGCCTTTGACTATATAGCAGTAGAACTTGGGAGGGTAATGGAATAAATATTGAAGTACATAGTAGAAAAATCTAATGTGACATACTACCATTGAACATTGCATTAGCAGTGCAAAGGTTGTGGGTTCGATTCCGAGATAACAACATACTGATCAAATGTATAGCTTGAATGCACTGTAAGCC